>QANX01003144.1:0-48198 GCA_003254975.1 Ochetophila trinervis
GTGGAAGTGCTTGAATGAAAAATTTGTTCAACCTAGTGGACAAATTAGATGTTGTGTATAATGTTAAGGAAGGATGGTATGTAATGGCTAAACGTGGTTGTGCAAGCATGTTTTCATATAAATGTGTCTTGATAAATTAAATGCAATTTGTTAGTGATGAATTTAATATGTTTATTATACAATTGGTGTTGTGATGTCATAATGATATATTGCTTGAGTGTCACAATTACAGGGAAAGGATAAACTAGATGCCTCCCTGGTATTTCAAACATTAAACAAAGAATCTGTCACAAAATGGTATAGTGTGACGGGGAAAAAACAAAATACCCATCAATAAACTTTCCTTAATGACGGTCACAAAAACTTATGTGTGACGGATAACCGTCACAAACGCGTCACAAAAACATATGTATACGTGACGGACGTGCACTGTGACAAATAAATATCCGTGACGGATAACCGTAACAAAACAGTCATAAAAACGATATGTATAAGTGACGGCTAAGAACGGTGACAAATAAATATCCGTGACGGGAAACCGTCACAAAACCGTCACAACAACAATGATTACGTGACGGACAAAAACCGTGACAACTATATATAAGTGACAGCAACCCGTCACAAAACTGTCACAGAAACGCGATGCGGGCCTCACAACGTCAAGGGCAACTGTGACGGAAATCCGTCACAACGTCGTGACAAAACTGTTCTTTCGTCACGGGTATTTTGCCGTCACAAATAAGTAACAGTGACGATTACTCCGTCACAGTTGTGACTTTGTGACGGAAAACCGTCACAATGTCGTGACTAAAAATCCCAATTGTCACGGTTGTATGTCCGCCACATTTAAGTAACAGTGACGGTTAACCGTCACTATTCCGTCACAAACTTCATTATTGTGACGGAATATTAGCCGTCACTTAATACTTGCCGGCGGCGACTCGCCGGAAAATTACAATTAGGAGGACTTTAAGTGACGGCTGTTTGCCGTCACTAAAAATTCATTTTTTGTGACGATAAACAGTAAACGGTCACTGAAGAGAATTTGTGTCGGGGCTATTGCGAAAGCACTGTGACGGGTTAGTTACCGTCACAGTTAGTTGTTTATGTGACGAATCCGTCACAAATAATATACCTTGTGACGCAATTGCTTCCGTCACAAAAGGTCTATTTTTTTGTAGTGAAAAATACTATGAATTCAAACTTAGGCACATATGACATCTAAACAAATATGTATATATAGCTTATACAGCTCAAATAACTTTTCCAATACAATTTAATACCGAGATAACTTTCCAATAATTGTATATTTAAACATTTTCATAAGGCTCAAATAATCATAACTCAATAATCAATAAATCATTTGTAGACTAGAACGTATATAGTGTATATACATACATATATATATATATATGTTTGTGTGTATTTCCTATTATATATATAAAGGAGAGTTGAAGGCAAACTAGTTCGGCAATTTTTGTCCATCATTTGGTCCCTATTAATTGTTCTTTTACTTTTTGACAAAAATTGCACATTATTATTCCATTTACTATTCATCTAATTATTAATATACCATTTATGGTAAGAATAAATTTTAATGGAAAAGAGGAATAAGTGCATTCAACCTTTTAATTTAAATGTTAAAGTGTGGTTTACAATGAACAAAATA
Organism: Ochetophila trinervis; assembly: GCA_003254975.1. NCBI lineage: Eukaryota > Viridiplantae > Streptophyta > Magnoliopsida > Rosales > Rhamnaceae > Ochetophila > Ochetophila trinervis. The sequence continues at coordinate 1,670 of QANX01003144.1, forward strand.
AACATTCTTTGTGGGGGTAAAAAGATATTTATATTGAAGCATTTTTTGTTGTTAATGATGTATTTGTTCTTTGTAAAAACATATTTATGATGTATTTATTTATTTGTGGTTTAGAATATCAAATGATTTTTATTTGTGAGATTTATTATGAGATAATTGAATTAATACATAAACCAATTAAAGAAAATAAAGCAACCAATTGATCACAGTCTTTTGAAAAACAAAAATCTCAGAAAAGAAGAACATGGATAAACCTAAAAACAACACTACCAGACCACCAAACACATCAAACAAAATATTAAAAACCAAAGATGAAATTTTTTGGCCATTATTAAAGACAAAACCCTTTATTAATCTCATTTTCATGAAATTGCATGTCAAACCCAAGTGCGACTTGGCATTTCTTTTTCCTTTTTTTTTTTAATATTTTACATCTTTGATTAAATTTTGTTACTTACGATTATGTTGAATCATAATAACGCTATGTTAAATTAAATGTGAAACCATTAATTTTGAGATGTGTAAAAATAATGGTGTTTCGAATGATGCTTTTATACTTAGACTTTTTCCTTGGACTTTGAAGGATACTTAAACTACTTGGAAAAAGATGGAGGCAAAATTCTTAGATAAATTGTCTTCCACCAAGACTGCCAAGATAAAGAATGAAATTGGTAACTTCTATAAATAGGATCAAGAGACCCTCTACAAGTCATGGGAGAGATTCAAAGACCTTTTTAGGAAGTGTCAACACCATGGGTTTCCACTTTGGATGCAAGTACAAAATTTTTTATAATGGTCTTGAGTTTACTACTAAACATATGTTAGATGAAGCCGTAGGGGGAGCAATTATTAAAATTAAACCCCGGAAGAAATTATGAAAAGTGAAGCACAAAAAGCATATGATTTGATTGAAAACATGTCCATGAGCACTTACAAATACCAATCTGAGAGGGCCCTAATAAAGAATACAGAAACTACGTCATTGGAGAGCTTAGATGTGGAAGCCTTAAGCAATAGCATTGTCTTAAGAGTAAAGAAATCCATGGACCAAAATTTTGTAAAAAAAAAGGAGTAAAACCTAACATCTTTAATATTTCTTGTATTAATTATGGTAGTGAGGAGCATAGTGAGGTTGATTGCCAAAATAAAAGTGATAATGCTAATGAAGTTAATTTTGTTGGTAATTTTCGTGGTGGCAATCATAACACAATTCTTTTTCCACTACATACAATTTAGGATAGAGAAATCATCATAATTTCTCATGGAGCACTAATGGGAACAGTCAAGGGAGCCTACTAAAGCAAAGAAATGGATTTTAAAGCCAAAACCATCAAGGAGGCTACGAATACCCACACCCAAAACCTCTATCTTCTAACCTTTCTATTTTTACTAATTCAATTATAATCATGGTATAGAAAATATGATGTCTAGAATTGAAAATGCATTAGCTAACTTATTAAATGTTCAAAATTCTTTCATGCTAGAAACATGACTAGGTTTTCAAAACCAAAATGCAACCTCAAAGGACTTTAGACTCATATTGGACAATTATCAAATCAGTTCAATCGAGCTCAAGGAATTTTTCCAAGCCAAACTAAGACAAACCTTTGGGAGCAAGTGCACATGGTGGAGGTAACTAAAAATGAGAAAAAAAGCCAAAACCCTTGAGGAGAAGCAACAAAAAACCAAAGCCATGTTGGAGTTCAAACCCCTGCATGCCAACAAAGAAAAGAAGAAATTTCCAATGGCCATGAAGCCAAAAAGGCCGAGAGCCATGTGGAAATAGTGAGGAAGGAAAGTGAATACATACCTCCTCATTTAAGAGAAGAAATAAAGATGAAAGAAGCACAAATCCTAGAGAAATTTCCAAGGAAAAATAAGCACGAAGAAAGGGAGTTTCTCTATACCTTGTAAACTTAATGGTTTTAATATGTCCAATGTTTTATGTGATTTAGGTGCTTCTATTAATGTGATTTCATTCTATGTGTGCAAAAGATTATGTTTGTCTAATGAGCATATAAAGCCAACCACCATAAGTATTCTAATGGTTGACCATACTACCATAAAGTCTATAGGAATTATTGAAAACCTTGCACTTGAAGTAGGCATATTTAGATTTCATTTGGACTTTGTTGTTATAGACACCAAGAAGGAAGAAGATACTTTAATATTTGGAAGACATTTTCTTGCCCAAAGTAGGACAAAACTTGACATTTTTAAATGTAAGCTTACTTTAAGAGGTGAGTGGGGCAAGAAAAATGAGGTGTTTTACATGTACAAAGGTTTATCCTTATATACAAAGGTAGACGAAGTCATGGTTGCTATGCTTAAAAGTGAAAAATACATTTAAAGTATCACAATGAAGATTACAAAGGGAGAATTGAGAAAAAAAAAAAAGGAAAAAAAATAGTGACAGATTTAGGAGATGAAAATGAAAAAGAAAAGTTAGAGAAAGCAAAAGAGGAAAAACCAGATAGAAATACTGAAAAAGAGATTCATAGGATTTTAGAAGAAGAAAAAAAGAAAAGAAAAAGAGAATAAAAAATTGAAAGATTTGAGGAATATAATATGGGAAAGAGAAATTTAGAAAAAGAGTTTGAGATGGAAAAAAAAGAGCTAAAAGATCGTGGTGTATTTCTTGTGAAGAGTGGCATTAATGGTGTTTATTATCATAGATGTCTACTTGATAGTGTTGCCCTTTGTAACACTACGACTTACTCTTGCTATATTCAATTAAAGTTCAATCAAATGAAAAAAAAATTAGAGCCATGTGATAAATGAAATAAGAGTAAATAGTAATATTTTTACCTCACCTCTTGGTACAATGAAAAAAATTATTGTGAAAATTAATGATCGAGCTTTTCCTATAGACTTTATAATTGTGAAAAGAGCAAAGGATGATGAAGAATTACTCATATTAGAAAGACCTTTCCTAATCACTAGCAAGACCAACATAGATATGTCAAAGGGATTTATTATTATCACTAATGGAAGTAAAACTTTATCTTTCAACATGTACCCCGAGACATCAAAGAATGAAGGAGACAAGGCTTTAGCTAAGTTGGAGGAGCTTGATTGAGAAGAAAAAAGAGTCAAGCTAATGATTTTAAACAAGTGCTCTTGGGAGGCACCCAAGGAATTTTTAATTTCTTATCCTTTTGTTTTTATTTTATGTTTGTTAAATTTTTGCTTACTTGTTGTTTTGTTTTTGTTTTCGTAGGTCAGTAAAGATTTTATTCCAAGAAAACAAGCCAAAAGGTGAGGAAAAGAATATAAAATTTTCAAGAAAAATCATAGAGGGAGCTCTCGGGTTTGGTGCTCTTTAAAGAGGGACTTGTTAACTTTTTGTCATTTAAAAAAAAATAATATGATTAGCTTATGATGAGAATATGATTAAAAGTGCATTGATTCTTAATTCATAGAATTGTATTAAATATGCTTAGATGCCTAAAATATATTCTTATGTTATTTTCTTCCAAAACATTTTTGAGCATAATGATCATTGGTTGCATGATTTAGATTGTTGAAGAATGTTTACACAAAATAGAGTGCATAAGTTTCATTGAACTTTAGAATTGCCTGATTGACACTAAAGGTGAAATTTTAGGCTAATGTATTACCAAGAAAGTGTTTTAGGCCATTTTTATTTTTTTAGTTTGAGCCTTTAAAGTCTATCTTATGTATGATTATTTTATATCCTTCGTACATATTTGAGCTTTTAGGATGCATTTGGATGCATATTAGAGCATTTTTGTTCATTAAACCTGAATTTTCTACCCTTATGAGCCTAAATTATATATTTTTCCTACCTTATTCATCTTTTAAAGAAAGCTTAAATTGATTGATATGAACATAAATTAAAAAGCATGATAATGGATGTAACGACTCGAATTCGCTCACATTGCCTGTTTGTGAATTTGGACTAGATTGACCAGATGGACGCTCGATGTTGACTTTTTATTCAGGAAAGTTTTTACTCAAACCTTATCAAGTTTAGCATAGAGGTCATTGCCATGAGTCCGTAGACTATCAGCACGCCCAAATCGGAGTTGTAGATTTTTAGTTATGGTCAATCAAAGTTGTATTTTAATTTGAGGATCAGTTTAAACTTATATGTATTCTTTTTAATCTAAAACTAATGCATTAATATGCCTTTTGAACACTTTAATTCAAATGTTTGTGCCCTACAGCTGTCAACAGTTGTCAACAACTGAAAAGGCTCACATGTTGGTCTTTAAATGTTAGTTTCACATTTTCTGAATGTCACGATTCAATATTCATCATCTTCCACGTTGTTTTATCCGCAATCCGGTGAGATGAGAGAGAGAATAGATATTGTGGCCATATCAACTTTGACTGGTCGTATCTCTCTCATCTGGTGGATTTACGTTGTGTTCTTGGTACCGTTGAAAAGCTTGTTCGACGAGCTACACAGTCTACTATTTTAGTCACCATAAAATTATAATAACCTGTCAAAAATTAGTTTCAAAGTGAAGGAAAAATCACTCGAACAGCCACCATTTCTACCTAGATCCACACCGTTTCACAATGAGTGGCACGACACAGCCACCTCCACGGGAACCAAACCACCTCGGCGACATTATCTGCATCTCGCTGAGCTCCAACGATTCTCTTACGCACCACACACGCCTCCCATTTTTGTTGCAACTCAGTGTCATGCACTGCCACCGTTCTCCTCCACCGCCGGCGAGTGGTGGTGCACCACCAACCCTGAAAGCTTCCCATCGTGCCGGTGAAGCTAACTCGAGGTTCCTTCTTTGCCTCATTCACCGTTAACATCTCCAACGAACTCCATCTTTGGTCGAAACATCATCTTCTCCATTGAAGAAATTGACGGCAAATGGGTGCTCACCATTAGTCTCAACATGTTCATTGGGTCATGGGTGAGCTAGCTAGGTCATCAATTTGATCTAATTTTGGCCAGATTCGAAAACGCCTAATTTTAACCGTGAATGCAATCTTCCAGGAACGATTCTGACCTTTGATAGTGAAGAATCACTAAATTGAAGGTAATTTATCGATCATTGCGTCTTCAATTACATTTCAATATAAAGTTTGTAGAAAACAGACTTGAAATGGAAAAATTCAAATTTTAATCCGAAACTAAAATTAGAGATTGAAATTGGACTGCTTCAAAATGAAATTGAGTGAAATTGGGCACTGTATTAGGTTCCTAGAGGTGTTAAGAACATAACCCAATGCTTAATTTTGGAAAAGATCAAAAGTCCTAAATTTTAGGTATATAGCTTATAAGGGCATTTTCGTAATTACTAAAATTGACGGGAAATTTTAGTAATTAATGTTTTAATATTGCAATTAGGAACTTAGGAAACTCCCCTGAGCCTTTAGCTAATTTTTTCAATAATTAAAAGAATTTTTGGTAAATTATTTTAAGTATTTGTGCACAATCGAAAGCTAGACTGAAGATCCAGCAGGAGCATGCATATGATCTTTGAGTGCATTTATTTTCTAAATATTTTGGGATTATATACTATTATGATTGAATTGCATTTTGATTGTTTCAATTGAATTTTATTTGCATTTAAATTATGCTTATTAAATATATGATACGTAGATTTAAATGGTTGTTGAATCTAGATTATATCTATATTGTGATTTTAATGGAACTCATATTTATTTGGAATAAATATGAAATTTGTGTTTTAAATGGTTATTTAGTGATTTATGAAATTTTTCTGTTATTTGCATAATTTTATAGAAAATGGTAATTTCAAAGAAAACTTGTGGCTTTTGTGGAATTTAAAAATTTTTGGGGAAATTTTTTGATAGTTGAAAGATTTGAATAATTTCGTGAAATTTTCCAAAATAGAAGATTTTGGAAAGTTGTTGAATTTACTACAATTTTAAAATAAAAAAAATTGAGAAATTGATGAAATCCGATGATGGATGATCTCGGAGATGATTTTGAGGAATACCATGGTTTTGAGGAGTACCACACAGTATTGATATGTTGATTGAGATATATTTGTTATTACGCACGTTATTATGATATTATGTCATCCTCTGCTGCGGACTCGTGTTAGGAGAGAGATGATGAGGATCCCGTCATGATGTATTTGGGACACCAGTCCATTGTGATAAGTAATACCTCCTCCGTCGCCTGTGACGCCTTCAGGACGATGAGGGTCACACGGCACGATACTATAGTGTGGTACCAATTTTGATTTATGATTATTGATTTATGGTTTTAGATTGATTTTTGAATTTATAGGTTGTGGGAAACTATTGAATTTACGGGCTATGGCCCATCGGCTTGGTATTTTATGAGATTAAGCTCAACAAAATGAATTTAAATGTTTTGTGGAATTTATTTATGGTTCTGGTGATTGATCTCCACTTTTAAGTGATTATGTTAAATTATGTTTTTGCCTCTAAATCGTGTTATAATGATTTAATGATTTTTGGAAATAAATCTAAGGGTTTTATGAAATTATTTTCAAACGGGAAACTTTTCAAAGAGTGATGTGAGGTTTTGAGTGTAAGAAATTTTACTTACCTAGACATCTATATTGTAGTTACTTAGGACCACTCATTGAGATGTTCATATTTCACGTTTTGTATTTTTGTAGTTACTTAGGACCACTCATTGAGATATTCTATTTTGCAGTTACTTAGGACCACTCATTGAGATATTCATATCTCACGTTTTGTAATTTTAACCTCGTTTCCATAGGTCCTAGCTGCAGGTTCTCGTGAGCTACCTTCGGCATTGCATCCGTACTTAGCTTCTGCACTTTTATTATGTTTACTTTCGGATTGTATTATTTATAATTTTTACTTATCTCACTTAGTGGCTCTGACATCCCACCTACTTTCCTAATGGATTTAATAGTTTTGTATGACTATCAGTATATCGATGCAATGCATGCTTTATTCACAAATTATATTTTACTTATTGGTTACTTGTTTAATAAACTCTGTTTCGGAGAAGGAACCTGTCAACTACTCCAAAGGTTTTTGATGGAATCTTTCTACGGCGGGTCTTCTCCGGATAATCTGAAGAGATTTTCGATGTAGGTCCTGTCAATGGTGGAGTTTGTTACAAACAAGTTTGGGGTGGTTATTGTGACCTATGGCCAAGCATATGCATGCTTCCATAAATTAAGAAATCAAATATGTATGTAAGGAAACCAAAAAAATAATAATAATAAAATAAAAAGAGAGAGAAAAGTTTTATTATTTTTGTGAAGTTTAAAGGGAGGAAAGAATAAAACAATTTTGTAAAGGAAATTCATTAAAAATTTCTTTAAGCTTTCACTATTGTGAATTATTTTCCTTATAACTTTCTTTCTTTTAACCATTACTTTTTAGCCTTTACATTACAAGCCAATAAAGTCTTATTAATTCAAAGTAATGTATCGATTTACAATAGTGGGGAGTGCTTAATTATGTCATATGAAATTCATAAACAATTTAATAATCTTTATTAGTGTAAATTTATTCAAGCATGACATAAAAAATGCATTATTTGGTCATACACACGCACTTGAAAGGAATAATGTGTTGAATACAAAATAAGGTATTTGAGTTGCATGATACTTTGAAGTTAACTTTTGAATTAATATACTATGCAATCTATGAGTCACCAATAAGCATGTTGCAAAAGAAAAATATTTTTAAAGTTAAAATTCTATTTATTTGCTAAAGGGACTAGCAAAGTTCCACGTTTTGAGTGGTTGATAAGCTTAAAAATTGTATTATTTTAGACTATCTTTTGAATTTATTATTTCTTAGTTTGTATTTATTTCTATAAGCAATTCATTGATTTCTATTATTTTTCCTTCTGTAGATGAAAAAAAGAATTTTTGCAAAATAAATATAAAATAGGGGCATTTTGGTCATTTTTACATAATTAAGGGGAAAAACTGTAATTTTTGTGTTTTTAATGTTAAAATGTGAAAGAGAAGTGAAAAATAAATTAGAGGGTGAATTTTTGTATTTTTGTAATTTTAGGTCGAAACTTTCCAAATATAGATTCATGAAGACCAATAAAGTTAAAAAAAAATTAAACAATTCTGATGGTAGAAATGAAATATGCACATCGAAATTATTCAAGCCCTGTCATTACATGCCAATTCATCAAGTGCCACATAACCAAAGATCCAAATAAAGAAAATGGTGTACCAAGTCATCAACGCACATGTGATACACCATCAAAGTTATAATAATTGGTCAAAGTCAAGCTAAATGTGGAAATAAGTGAAGAAAAATAATTCTCATGCACAATGCATAGATAAATTTGGCTAAGACATGAATGTGGACTCAAAAGAGGTCACATACATCTTCTTTTTTTCTATCATTAGGCTACATACATCTTGCTTGATCATCAAATAAAAACATTGATGCATGAAAGTTTTCAAATTTGGCCACATTTGCATCAATGGAAAATTGAAGCCAATTTTTCCTAATATCTCCTCTAATTTTCAGCCAAGGCAAGAAGAATACCCAAAAAAAAATTCGAACTTACTCTAATGCGTATTCTCTCCCTCTCCTATATCTAAACTTTATTTTCCATAATTGATCAAACTCTAATTCGCATATGTATACCCTATGGCTGGCCACCCTAGGAGACATGCATGCTTTGGCTTTTTTCAAAGCTTTAAAGACAACACCCCCTCCTCTTCTCTCCCTCTCTTTTTCGAACACCCCCTCTCTTACTTTGCTTTGATTTTTTCGTTATTTTCTTCTCCACAACTCACAAAATACCACACCACTATCAACTCTAGCCACCATCACAATTGCCGCCATCTAGAGAGAGAGAGAGAGAGAGAGCTTTCCTTGTATTTTTCATCACCATCTTCATCTATTTAGCCTCCATTAATCCCCTACACAAAACTTTTGTCATATTTCCGTCAAATCACATTCTCCATCAACCATTGAACAAGCCTTCAACAACCTAAGCACAAGATGAATTTCCTTTAGTTTTTATTTTGTTTCCATTAGATTTAATGTATTTTGGTGCATTTATTCTTATGTAAAAACCTTGGTTTTCAATATAAAATAGTTTATCTTTTCTTTACATTAAATCTACTTATGCTATTTTTCTTTCTCATGATATCTAGCATAAATCACCACTGATTCTTGTGTTTGTAAAATTTCTAGTATTGTTAAACACAATATCTCTTCCTTTTAATTTCATGCAATTCAATCTCTTGCAAATTACTTTTCTTGTCATTTAAATTCCTTTGTCTTTTATTTTATTGCAATTTTAATTTTATGCACTTTACTTTTAAACAATTTAATTATATGCAATTTACTTTCAAACAATTTAATTACTGCACTTTTATTCTATTTCTTTTTATTTTTCCTGCACTAGACTATTAATACAATTGTTCTTTTCTGTTCATAAATCAAATGAGCACTTAAATATCAATTAAAACTAAGTTTTCTAGTAATTATGACATATTCTATATAGGTTTGACGTTCTGATATTGTTCATGCAATATCCATTTTATTACTTGGTGCAATTCGTATATTTGTGTAAATAATTGTGTATACAATCACATGCAATCAAGAAGCCTAAAGGCAAGTGCTTCAAATGCCGAGAGAAAGAACACTGGATTTTGAATTGCTTTCAGCTTACTAAAGAGCCAAATATGGGTAATCTAAATTTTATTTAAATTGTTTAGTGGAGAATTACAATGATAAATGGATCATTGATTCAGGAGCCACTAACCATAAATGTTACTCTTTACAGACTTTCAGACAAGCTAGCTTGGTTGGGGCATGATATAGGAGTTTGAGGCTTCGAAATAGAGACCATGTTTCTGTCAAAGTTGTACGACAAGTTTTTTTAAAATTTCAATTATTTATGGACTTTATCTTTAAATGACTATTTATATGGTCTATACTTCAAAAGGAATTTGATTTCTATTAGTTGTTTGAATGATAATGGTTTAACAGTACAATGTAATTCATCGGTTTTACTTAGAAGTTTCTCTCTATTATTTATTCTAGAGACTTAGTTAATTGTCTTTATTATTTAAGTCATTTGTTCTATGATGCTAATAATTTTGAAATTGAGAATGATAAACATAATCACATTGCTAAGAAAAATAAATGTTTAAATGATATATATCTTTGGCATTTATGATTAGGTAATATTGAACCTAACATGATTCATGGTTTAGTTAAAAGTGAAATTTTATCCCTGGACTTTGAATCTATACTAGTATGTGTATCTTGTTTGGAAGGTAAATTAACCAAAAAGCCCTTTTACAAAATATGCAAGCGAGGAGGGTATGAGTACTTTGTCACTTTTATAGATGACCACTCAAGATATGGATATATTTACCTGATACGCCAAAAGTCTTTGAAATTTTTACAAAATTCAAAAAGCATAAGGCTGAGGCAGAAAATCAATTAGGTCTCCATATAAAAGAACTTCGGTCTGACCGAGGTGATGAAGGTCTGGAGAGTTTAAGTCTTACTTAGCTCAAGAAAAGATAGTTTAACAATTATCAACCCTTGGAACACCTTGGCAAAATGGAGTTGCATAAAAAAGAAATAGAAATCTTCAAGATATTGTGAGATCTATGCTTAGTTATCATCTCTACCTATATCATTTTGGGGTTATGCTATAGAAACAACAGAATATTTTATAAATCTAATTCCTTCTAAATAATTTTCTAACTAAATAAGAAAACTAAGGAAGCCCGAGCTAGATTATTAATGGAAGTTGGAATTTCCATGAGACCTATCAACCTACTAGGAATTGAGGGGGGAGGAAACATAGCATGTCACAACAAAAGCTTGGAAGGGCCAAGCAGGGGGGCATTGGGTAGGATAAATGGAAGTTTGGGCTTCCGAATGATATAGACAACAAAGTGCTTAGTTTCATTGGAAAAACTTAGTTCCTTCTACATAATTTTCTAAAACACCTATGGAATTGTGGAAAAGGCATAAGCTTAGATTAAACCACATTTGGATTTGGGGTGCTATCAAGGCCTGGCAACGTGTCGTGTTGAACCGTGTTCGTGTCGTGTTGTGTTCGTGTCGTGTCAAATTTTGTTCACCCGAACCCAACCCGTTAAGTTTTCGTGTTGAACCGTGTTCGTGTCGTATCGTTTCGTGTTCGTGTCGTGTTTTATTCGTGTTTACTAGACATGTACGTGAGTATTTTATTTTTTTTATTTAAATTAATATATATTGTCAAATGATAATTCATTATCAATTCATGTCTATTAAGCCTAAATACATATTCAAATGATATGTTAAACATTTAAAAAAATATATATTAACATACTAAAATTCAACATAAATAATAACTGTGAATTTAAAATATGTAAAATATTACGAATTAAAAATATATTAAATANTAAAGCTAAAAAAAAATAATGTAAAAAGTTAACTATAATTAAATAATTAAATTAATATTTTTTTTATCGTGTCTTATCGTGACCCATCGTGTTAACGTGTTCCAATCCGTTTTCTTATCGTGTCTTATCGTGTGACACTGATATCAACCCGACCCGATATTGCTGACCCAAACCCGCAAATTATCATGTCGTTTCGTGTCGTGTTATCGTGTCGTGTAACATTTTGCCAGGTAGTGCTATGGAACATGTCTTGAGAAAGGAACCTAATAAGTTGGAATCTCATACCAAGGTTTGTTTGTTTGTTGGTTACCCTAAAAGAACGAAAGGTAGATTTTTTTATAGTTCCTCATATAAAAATGTTATCGTGATTTGTGATGCAACCTTTTTAGAGGGAGATTATATTAAAAATTTTAAACCCAAGAGCAGAGTAATTCTTAAAGAAATAACTCAGATCAAGAACAACCTAAACCACAAAATTTTTGCCATATAATACTGTTGATTCCAATGTATGTTCAAAGAGGAAAAAATGTACCTAAAAGTGAACAAACACAGTAGAAGTAAAACCAGTATTGGAACAAACTAACCAAGAATCGGTACACACTTAGATACAAAATAATGAACAAGATCCTCCTATAGAATCACTATCAGTGGAACTTCGTTGTAGTGAGAGAGTAAGGTGCAAACCAACAAGGTATGTCTTGTTAGGTGAAACCTACCAAGTCATCATTGATAACAATGATGATCCAAATAATTACAATGAAGCACTGTAAGATGTGGATGCATAAGAGTGGCTAAAAGTCATGGATCGTGAAATGATTCCAATTCAGTTTGATCTTTTCTAGAAGCACCTAAAGGTGTAAAACACATAGGGTACAAGTGGATCTATAAGAGAAAAAAAATGTCATATGGGAAGGTTGAGACATTTAAAGCGAAATTAGTGGCAAAAGACTATACCCAAAAAGAAAGGATAAATTATGAAGAAATATTTTTTCCAGTAGCCATGCTTAAATCTATCCAGATTCTTTTAGTCTTAGCTGCTAGTTTTGATTATGAGATTTGGCATATGGATGTCAAAACAACCTTTTTGAATGATAATTTACAAGTAGACATCTATATGAGGCAACTAGAAGGGTTCATGACAAAAGTCCAAGAACACATGGTATGCAAGTTGCAAAGGTCTATTTATGGACTTAAGTAAACATATAGAACATGGAACATTAGGTTTGATCAAGCCATTACTTCTATTGGTTATGAGCAGAGTCCTGATGAATCTTGTGTTTATATAAGGATTGAGGTGATATGGTATTTTAACTAGTTTTTTAAGTTGATGACATTTTATTAATTGAAAATGATAGGAAAAGTATTGTTTGGTGTAAAAGGCTGGTTGTATAAGCATTTTGATATAAAGGATTTGGGAGAAGCCAATTACATTCTTGGAATCAAACTTGTACGACACCAGAAGAACAAGATATTGGCATTATCTCTAACATCATATATTGATAAAATAGTAGTTCAGCTTGGAGAATTCTAAGAGGGGACTCTTACTCTTCAGACATGGAATTCATCTTTCTAATGAGCAATCACCAAAAATTTCTAAAGAGAAAGAACTCATGAGTAAGAAGCTTTATGCTTCAACTACAGGTAGTCTCATGTATGTCATATTATGTACTATGCAAGATATATGCTATGCACTGAGAGTTATGAGTAGGTTTCAATCTAATCTTGGAGTAGAACACTAAACTGTTGTGAAACATATACTCAAGTATCTAAAAAGAACAAAATATTATATGTTGGTGTATTCTAGTGGGAGTCTGAAAACTAAAAGGATATTGACTCTAGTAAGTGAACTTCTAGATATGTGTTTTTTTTTAATGGAGAAGCCATTTGTTGGAGAAGTATTAAACAGACTTGTATTGTTGATTTTACCATTGAAGCTGAATATGTGGTTGCTTCTAAAGCTGCTAAGGAAGTTATATGGCTTAATAAATTCTTATGGATCTTCAAGTGATACTGAGTGCATATCAGCCCATTCCTCTTTACTGTGATTAAAGTGGGGTCGTAGCACAGCCTAAAAAATCGAAAAACCATATGAAACAAAAAATATAACTAGGAAGTATCACTTGATTCATGATTTCATCGAAAAAATTAATACATGGTTGTTCAAACAACGTTCTAGGATAATTTAGCTGATCTTTTTACTAAAGCTCTACCTAAGCTGGTTTTCCAAAAGCATGTAAAAATATGGATTTTAGGAGGGTCCCATACTTACTTTAGAGTAAGTGTTCATTAGTTTTATTTATTTATTTTTTTAACAAGACAAATAAACATTTTATGAGTATAATAAATTTTGAGGGATTTTCTTCTATTTTGTTTGCACACTAATATTTTTTGAATGAGGTAAATATTAATTAGAAAGTATATGATCATATGGATACATTCATAGAATATATGATCATAAGTTCTCATAATCAATGAATAAGATCATAGTTATTGAACAGAGTTTAGTGCTTAATTTAGACTGTAATATTTTATGAAATAATCTATCTTGATTATTATAAAATATTGGTGTAGGCTATGTTTGCATTGATAAGGATCAAAGTGAGATTTAATTAAAATTAATTTTTTGTAAAAGTAATTAAATCTCAAGAGATATTTGATTAATCTATTTCTTTTAATCTAGAGTTTATTATAAATAGTTATTTGAATGATTATCGTTCTTTGGGTTAACAATAAATGAGGTTTATTTTATGGCCACTATTTTAATGATTTGGGAACGTGATTGTTTAATTACTAGAATTTATTAAATGAACAATATGGAATTTGTATAATATATCATGTAATGAAGTCAATAGCCAGTACATTTGGTCCATTAGAGAAACTAATAAATCAATAGAATAAATAAATAATTGATTGATATAAAATATTATCCATTGATTATTGATATTTTACAAAGTGGAAATTTAATATCAATTGGTATTATTAATCTCGGAGTTCAATTTTGGGCTTTTAGTAGAGTATCACTAGATTAGATAATTGCTTGACAATTATAAAGAGCCTTAATTAATAATAAATGTTAGATCTCTACACTAGCTCAAGATATGTAGTACAGCTCATATCTCAGCTATGAGAATTTAAAACACAAGATTTGAGTTACATAGATTTGAGATTATACTCAAGTTTGTACTCAAGAGAAAGTGGAAGGTTGTTAGAATAATGCTCTCGGTTCCACTTCGAGTATTATATGTTTCAAATATATCTCTAGTTTAAATTTTATTTTAATTAAAAAATATTTGGATATCAGCTTTATTAAAACCATTATCTCTGCATTTAAATTTAATTTTGTTAAATTTGATTATAAGATATTTTATTATTTAGTACAATCAATTTTTTTATAAAATAAAATTAGAATAACAGTTACATTTGTTAGGATTTTATTTTTAAAATTTAAAATTAGAATATTAGTTCATTTGGGTTTCTATTATTTATATGTACAAATTTTAGAAAAATCTAGAAAGATCCAACATTATTATGAGATAATACAAAAAAATCTGAGACTGAAAGTATTAAAGAAAATATTAATTCTCTAATAATTTGTGTTTACTTGAGATATTGTAGAGTGCACACTCTACTGTACTACTTGAGAATAGTTTTAGAAGATCTAGCATATCCGATGGTAGATTCTAATAGCATATCTAATGGTAGATCGTGATTCTAGTAGCAGCTCAATAGTAGATCCTGGTTCTAGCAACAGATCCGGTGGTAGATCGTGGTTTCAGTAGCAGATCAAATAATAAATTACATATCTAGTAGATCTGTAGAGTTTATTAGTAAACTACATAGCAAATTTAGAATGAAAAATATATATCTGCACGCTTAGATATTTATTTCAAATTCTAAAAGATTTAGTTACATATATTTCATATATTTTTTTGCTTCTGCAATATATATGTTTTCCTTCAATTTCAAACCAATATTGGAGAAACCACCCAATTCTAACTCATAAAACTCCCAATAGATTCTCCAATTTTCAGTAAAATCATTTCAACAATTCATTCTGGTGGAAGATTATGAAATTGCACTTGAACCGAAGCATCATGAAAAGTGACTTCATGGGGTGAATAGCTTGATAATGAACAACTGTGAACTGTCTGTTAAAATTCGTCATTCCTCTACTTTCTTGAGATCACACTCATTGGAAAATAGAAACAAAAAAAGCCCCTCTAATTCCTGAATAGTCACCTCCAAATGAATTCCAAAGTCTCCAAAACATATTAAACATGGCATTATAATAAATAGTTTGATCTAATACCAACAAGACTGTATTAACATTTATGCAAGGAAACCTCTGGTAGAGCACTATCAAGAGCAACCACCAGATTTGTACAACCAAGCGCAAGACAAGGGTAATCCAAAAAAAAAGCCAATAATAGAGAAATAATCAATACAATCATAGATAAGAACCAGAGAACTCCAGCTAGAGTGAAACTGGCTCGTAAACTTTTTGCAACCGCTAGGGAGAAAAGATGCATTATCTAATAATGCAATTTAAAAAAAAATGAGATTGCAATACAAATCACATTTAAAAATCCTACAATTTACCAATCAAAAGTTTTAGATAAGTTATGTCCAAACAAAAAATCAATTAAAATGACAATCTACCTATAAAATTAAAAATTTTCTTTAATCCTTTTGTCAAATCATAGAACTTTTTAATAGAACACAAATTACATTGTGAAGATGACAGGACCCAACCCTACTAGATCCTGCCTGCGTGACTTAATGTTTCCATTAAGCCACAAGCAGTCGTTCAAGTCCGATGAGTCACTTTTTCAAACGAAAAAGAACCAACGGACCGAAAGGTTTTTCTCTACTACCAAAAATTTTATTAAAAATTTCGACAGCATTTCGGCTGTTTCTAACACTCCCCAAAATGCTAAAAGTCATAACCTGCAGGGAAAAAAATTTCTATACAAAATTTATTCTACCAGCACGTCTTTCCCACACAATAAACCACATTTCAGTGCACAACCCATCACTTAAACAAATATATTGTCTAAGTATGGTGTAGCTGGACTCAGTCTAAAACTGAGCTGCCTACATACCCTTTCTACAAGGGATCAAGCTACCTGTAGTTCCGATCGCATATTCACGCTAAATATGCCGCATCTGATACAATTACTATTAGCATTTTTCAACAATTTAACAGAATATTACTTACAGCTTGGCGGCATGATTCCTCGCCTAAGCTAGCAACACCCTACTTGGCGGCATAATCCCTCGCCAAGCAGCTCTTAATCACCAAATCATTTATTCTAGGGAACCATAACACAATATATAAATTCTGCACATTGTGCATTAATCAATTTACACCAATTTCCATATTTTCAATTACAACAATTCAATTTAAAATAAACATTCCCAAAGTAATTTATTCATTATACCCAAATCCACATACGCAATCCAATCGATTCTCGACCACACAATCATATTAAATTCAATTATATAATATATTCCGAAAATTTACTGAAAGCTCATAAAAGTCCTCTGAGTTTCCAATTATAAGATTAAAATACTAATTACTAGGATTGCCCAATTTTTTAAGTAATTATGAAATTATCTCAATATTTCCAAAATTTACGAAAAATGTTCCAAATCAGCAAAAATTCCCAAAATATATAGATTTTTCCGTTTCAAGTCTGATTTCAGCAAACTTTATATCGAAACAAAATTGAAGATGCAAGGAACGAGAATCTACCTTCAATTTCAAGATTCGTCGAAGCAATTGATCGGAATCAGTCCCGGAAGATCGGACCTCGGCCGGGATTGTGCGTTTTTGAATCCGACCAAAATTGGACCAAATCGAAGGTACAGCAAGCTTGCCCACGACCCTAGGAACACATTGGGACGGGAGGTGAGCACTCACTCGCCGGAAAAGGAGGAGATCGGCGGCGGCGCGTGGAGGAAGACGGTGACGGCGCGTGGGAGGCGCGTGGGGCGCGTGGGGTGGTCACCGGAGTCTGGCCAGATGCAGATCTAGTCCCCGGAGCGGTCTGAGGCCAGTGGTGGTGGCTGTGTCATGCCACTCGCCGGAGATCGGAGTAGATCTAGGTGGAAAGGTGGCTATCACGGGTGGATTTTCCGAGACTTCACGGTTTTTTTCCGACGTGATACGGCAGTCTTCGGGGTCACTCTTGGTACCAAAATGTAGATCGTCGCACCAGCTTTCCAACGGTACCAAGCACGCTCCTTAACTCCACCGGAACAGTGCGATGTGGCCGGCCAAAGGTTGTGTCGCAACAGTGCACGGGCTGCACGAGCTCTCGGTCTTGCTGCAATTTTCGGCGATCTGGGTCGTTTCACGGCGAACCACCAGTACGGGGAGGAAGAGGAGGTTGCCGGCTTCGATCTAGGGGTGGTGGTCGGCCAACTCCGGCCACGGTGTGGCGGCTACCGGCGTGCGAAAAAGGCTCGGCGAAGGGGGAGGGGAAGCGGCGAGGGGATCGGTCCGTGCGTGGGAAAATTCCAGATTTCTTAAAGATGCAGACAGGGGCAAAACGGTCATTTCTCACCAATAAATATCAGTTTTTGCCAAATTACCAAAATGCCCTTCACACTAAAACGACCATAACTTCTCGGTCTTAACTCGGAATTGAGCGTACTACTAGTCTACGAACTCGTATCGACTAGCTCTACGCAACGGCACCTTAGTCAAAGCCATAATACGCTCACACAAAAAGTCAACTCTGAGCCCTTCCTTGGTCAAAATTGGTCAACTCAGTCAACTTTGAAAAATTTTCAATATCTTCCCGGGACGGGATGTTACAGAAGATGGACTTCTTGTTTACATTAGTATACAATTTATAAATCAAACTAGTTGAAATACTCATGTCATTGCTAATAGTGCTTTAGAATGTGAAACCTATAATCTAATAGAACTTAACTGAAAAATGAGGAATAGAAAAAAAACACTATAATTCTACATGAAAAAATCTTGGAACATATTTTTATTTTACATACTGATATTTCCACTAACCGAAACCCAATTTTTCAATCTGTCAACTCAACTAGATTATAACCTTGAACTAGAAAACCCAAGTAAATGTGAATGCCCATGGCAAAAATAACTTCCTAATCTCTCAGATACTCTCCAACTAAAGCAAACCCCCATATCTTGTTCCTCTCAATATTCATCTTTACATATATCTTTTCTACCTACCACACTACAGTAGAAAACTACTCCCCAGTCCTATTGGTCCTTGTTTCTCCTTATCATTATAATCTACCCAACAACAAAATGTCCCTGAATCAAAAGTTGTCAGGAACAACATGTATTTGGTAAATTTTACTATGTGAGAGAGAGGCAAACATTTAAAAAGACAAAAGCAACTAGCTTTTCTCAGCAACAAACTAGAACTCTAATATTACATTGACACCAATATAAAACTTTTTCTTACAAAATCAATACAATTCTATTATTCTTCTACCCACATAATAAATTTTGGGGAAAAAAAGAGAGAGGCAAAAAACCAAGATTTCAACCATATATATATGTATATACACATTGGGATAGAAAGTGTACTAGAAAAAAACAAACAAAGTTGCTGGCTAAAAAGTGAGGAAAATTGCAATCAAATAGCTTGGAAAAAAAAAAAGAGAACAAAGTACAAACCATTTCTTTCAAACAGTCCACATAAATTTTCACAGAGGTTTAATAATAAAAAAAATTGAGAATACAAATTGACAGGATCCGCACTACCCAAGTCCTGCCTGCATGACTTAATCAAGCTGATTAAGTCCCTAAGCAGTTAACAACCACATAATTAACAATCCACGACCCAAACTCCTAAATGCCAGAAATTTTAATAAAAATTTCGGCAGAGTTTGGTCTGTATTTGGAACACTCCCCAAATTATTTACATGTACCTGCATGTCCAAAACAATAATTTTACAACGTTCTAGTTCACCATCTCTACCATAATTCAGTAAACTCACAGCAATATATATCCATATACATAATCTCCATAATATAATTATAAAATTTGTACTACAGAATATAATTCTATCATACTACCATTTAATACACAACTAGACAGTAAACTAGTACAATCTAATTTTACTACTATTACCTCTAACTCGCTGCTCCGGCGCTTACTAATAATAGTAGCATAGCTAAGGATCCAAGAACCTACTTGAAATATTTTTAGAATTTAATGGTGGGGTGAGTATTTGCATACTCAGTGAGTAGAAACTAAATAGGAAAGTAATATTTTCTTTCATACATAACGTATATATAAAAATTGGTTTATGCATGCAATCTCTTTTGAAAGTAGATCATCTTCCAAATTTCCAAATATTCATATATATATATATATATATTTAACATAATTAATATATTTGTTTATGTCAAAATGTCTTGAAATATTAAAACAGCACACACAAGCAATGAACCACAATATATGAGGGACATTCAGTGAAAAGCCACAGAACATATATATATATATATATGAACACATCATATATATATCGGGCGGGTAAGCTAACCATTAAATCCCTAGTGAAAAGCCACAGACATATATGTGAACAAATTATTATATACCCAGCGGGTAATAACATTTTCTGTGAAAACCATTGTCCCTTCATATATTCACACATATATATGTAATTTATAATCTCAGCTTGGCAGCATAAACCATCGCACAAGCATAAATAATATGACGGTATAAACCATTGCCCAATCACTTGGCGGCATAATTCATCGCCCAAGTATAAATAATCTCCCTACTTTGAGGCATATCACATCGCCCAAGTAATCAGCAACCATATCCAATGCCAAACCTCTTTATCGGCGGCATAATCATCGCCCAAGTAGTCACCAACCTTGTTAAACCCTATTCGGCGGCATACTCATTGCCCAAGTAGTCACCAAACATAGATACCATGCATTTATAAATTCACACAAAAATGATCACATTCATAAATATTTACTTTAAATTCATAATTAAAACATTATTTTAAATACATGTATAAATATGTATGTATTTATTCCAAAGGAAATAACGAAGTAATATATATATATATATATCAATCTATATATATATATATATACTTGTAAGACTTATTTAATCACAAAACATATTTCTTAATCATATAATGTTTGAATATATTTCCAAACCATAAAATATATATATATATATATATATTCATGCATTTACATATATATATATATATGTGTTTCCACTCACAAAAACGCCACGTTGACATCTATCCACGGTTGGTTGCTTCTTGTCGTTCGACCGGAGTAGTTCCTTCCTCTAATAATGACATAAAATAATATTACAACATATTTTATTACCGTAATGTATAGTAAAACCCCTTTTTTATTACCTATTTTCATACTTATGCATTTTTTCTCCTAATAGGTTTATTAAGTATATTTTTACCCAAATTATTTTTAGAGGTTAATACCTAAATTTTGATTCTTAACTTTCACCACAATTAAATTTCCAACTAAATTTATATCATCATGCACTTAAAATTTCCAATTAAAATTACTAACTCTCAACCAAATATAAATTCAACATTCACAATTCATCTAAATCACTTAATTATAATCTATCACATTAACTACAATCACAATTCATAATCTATCACTATAATTTCATTAAAACACATTCCAAAATTTTACAAATTTCCCTAATTTTCCATTCTCCAACTCTATACTACAATGCTTATCATTATACAATGTAATTAAGCATAGGAAACATGATTTATCTTCAATTTGAGCCAAAATTTCACAATTTTTCCAGAAATTCAAAAATCCCCTTTGTATCCTTTTTGTCAAATCTCTAACCTATCTCACTAATTTTCAATTCCAACACTTGGGTTTTATAAAGGAGTGAGAAATGAAGCTTTTAGTATAAAGATTTCGGCGAGAGGTGGCAGGAGTCTCTCAATTTCCAATGAGAAGGAAATTCGGTTAAACTCCCAAAACTCACACCTAGAGTGGGCTTTTGGTTAAAACAAACCTTAACAAAGTGTTTAAAATGTCATAAAACCTATAGGTAACCTATTTCTGAAATTGATTTGGAAGAGATTAAAGAAATTTGAAGATTTTTCTCTTAAAAGCTTGGTCGGCTACCATTAATGGAGGAAAATGGTGTCTGCGCATACAAGGAATGAGAAGCTAGCCTTTAATTCGAATTTTGCCCTTTTTTTTTTTTTTTTAATTTTTCCCTTCACTCAATAACACATAATCATTCAACTACAAGAGCAAAACAATCATTTGTCATTTTATTTTAATTTTTTATTTTTATTTTTACTCTCATTTTTTTTACACTAATTCTAATTAAAATTACAAATACATAAATTTTAACTCTAAGTTTTATTTCCCTTGGATTAAATTTTTAAAACTAACAAATTTATTTCACTAACAAATATTTTCATTATACTAGCATTAGTGTAATTAATTATATTATTAAATATAATTAATTCTAATTACATTGCTAATCACTATTTAAATTTTAAAATGTTACACAAATTGTAGCCAAATAAATTTTGATGCCTATGAAATTCTAAAAAATAATAATAATAATAATGAACCATGAAAGGGTGAATGTCTTAATCAGAATGGGAGCCCAGCTATTCAAATTTTTTCTTTAATAATAATTTTGTATACTGAAAGAAGAAAAAAGGTTGTTTGCATATTTTTTTCCTGGATGGTACATCAATAGAATCTTGGTCATACATATAGCAACTATTTAAAAGCAACAAAAAGAACCGTAACTATGGCATAAAAACCATAAACCCAAAATACATCCACAAAACTATTATAATAATCTACAAAAGTTTCAAAATTTTGTTATATAAATTGAAGAATAACAAATATGTGATACCTGTAAAAAATAATAGAACACGTTGAACACAAAAAAAAAAAACTCTAACTCTAATTGTCTTTTCCTTTGTTTAAAAAGTTTACAGAAGTTCATAAGAAAATGAAAAATCAATTTTGAAATTTAATATATATACCCTTATCAAAAAATTTACTAAAATTTATAAGTGTCAAAAATAAAATCTAAATTATACGTAGACTTTATAAATTCTTAAAAATTATAATTAAATATTTCAAAACTTTTTTTTTAAAAAAAAGTCTCGATGAATTGTGAATATTTTCATTTAAAAAAAAAAAAAAAAGCATGTGAATTTATGAAACTTGGAAATGGAGACTCGAGAATCCTTACTAATTTCTAAGCCAAAAAGTTAATTCAACCACGAGCATGGCACGTGGTTTATCAACTTTTGTAAACTGCTGCCAGTTTTTACTGAAACCGTGGGCAACAAGAAAAATTGAAGGCGCGTGATGTGGACATACCAAAATTACAAATTTCTTATGGAAATGTCTTGACCAGTGTTTCCAGAACTTGGACCGTTGAAAAAGCAAAACCTCCTTCCCCAATCAATCAAACTGTTTTCCAAATTTCTTTGGGTCCGACACTTATAAAACCAACTCTGGCTTAAAACTTCCATTCATCACAGCCAAA
The DNA here is from genome assembly GCA_003254975.1 of Ochetophila trinervis. Taxonomy (NCBI): domain Eukaryota; kingdom Viridiplantae; phylum Streptophyta; class Magnoliopsida; order Rosales; family Rhamnaceae; genus Ochetophila; species Ochetophila trinervis. The sequence continues at coordinate 24,567 of QANX01003144.1, forward strand.
CGCTAAAATCTAACAGAGAAAGTGAGAAATGCATAAGAGTCAGTCAGGTTCTTCGTTGGGACCAGATGGTCTTGACCTATCACAGGCTTTCTTCAAATCCATCCGCAGTGCCGCCCCTCCTTCCCCTACCAAACGGCACACTAAGATCTCCGTCATCGGCGCCGGCAATGTCGGCATGGCAATTGCCCAAACTATCCTCACCCAAGACCTTGCAGACGAGCTCGTCCTCGTCGACGCCAAGCCCGATAAACTCCGCGGCGAGATGCTCGATCTCCAGCACGCCGCTGCCTTCCTCCCCCGCACGAAGATTCACGCTTCTGTGGATTACGCCGTCACTGCCGGATCCGATCTCTGCATCGTCACCGCCGGTGCGCGCCAGAACCCCGGCGAGTCTAGGCCCAACTTGCTCCAGAGGAACGTCGCTCTTTTCCGAAATATCATTCCCCCGCTCGCCCGCTACTCTCCGGAAACGATTTTGATGATCGTTTCCAATCCGGTCGATGTGTTGACGTATATCTCCTGGAAACTCTCTGGATTCCCATCGAATCGAGTTATCGGATCGGGAACGAATCTGGACTCGTCTAGATTTCGGTTCCTTATCGCCGATCATCTTGACGTAAATGCTCAGGATGTCCAAGTGAGTCTCAGATTTACTCTTTTTTTTTTTCTATTTTTTTTAACAGTCTCAGATTTACTTTAATATTATTTAATTTCTGTTTTGCTTCCTGGAAAACCCAATTTTTCCAAATTGCTTATAAAACTTTATGACGGGCGATGAAACGATGACGTTTTGGTGAAATGTTCGTAGGCATATATTGTTGGGGAGCATGGTGATAGCTCAGTGGCGCTATGGTCGAGCATTAGTGTAGGGGGAGTACCGGTGCTGAGCTTCCTGGAGAAGCAGCAAATCGCGTACGAGAAAGAAACGCTAGAGAACATTCACAAAGCAGTAATAGAGAGCGCGGATGAAGTGATCAGACTGAAAGGCTACACTTCGTGGGCAATTGGGTACTCGGTGGCTAATCTGTCTCGAAGTGTGCTTAGAGACCAGAGGAAGATCCACCCAGTTTCGGTCCTTGCAAAGGGGTTCTATGGCATCGATGGGGACGTTTTCTTGAGCTTGCCTGCGCAGATTGGAAGGGGTGGAGTTCTGGGTGTCACAAATATCCATCTCACTGATGAGGAGGCACAGAGGCTCAGGGACTCGGCTAAGACCATTCTGGAGGTGCAAAGTCTGTTGGAAATGTATTAGTAATTGATGTCTCAGCTGAAAAATCTTGGAAACTTTGCTTTCGTTATGATTTTGGGTATCAGGAAAACTTTGTGTGGATTGGAGTTTAGATACCATATAAAATAATTTTTTTTATTATTTATATGATAAATATCTATTTAACAAACATAAAATATTAAAAAAAAATTTTAATAAAATTTATTCTCAATAAATTAATAAATAATATATATATTTTTTTAAATTATATTTAATTAAAATTAAACCTAATTAAAATACAACGGATAAAAAAACAAAATAACGAACTTTTCTGCATTTTGCTTTTTCGTCAATTTTTATTTTTTATCAGATTTTGAAAGACAATTCTCAAGTGAAACCCAACAGGGGTCTCCAGCATGAACCCCTGTTGGGTTGCAACCGGCAATCAATTTGTCCGGTCAACAATTTTGAAAAATAAATAAATAAATAAAATATCATTTTGTGCATTTACGAATTTAGCCCTGGTTTTTCAATTATACCCTCGTTCTATTATGCCCTAAATTCAGAAATCAAAATATTTCTTTTGGCCTCTCCCCCGTTCTTCTCCCCCAACCATGGAAACTGTCGTCCTCTCCCCAGTTCTTCTTCTCCAACGACAACAACGTTTTTTTACAGCTGATGCTCGACAGCTCCGATTCTCCATTAACACCATTAACTAGTTTTAGAGAGAGAGAGAGAACAATGTGCGAGGAATAGAGACAGAGAGAGATGAAGAAAGGAAGGAAGTGGCGGTGGAAACGAGACGCGAAGACAAGAGTAGCGAAGGAGAATAAGAAGATGATGATCAGAGCAACCTCCAAAGAAAAACAAATCTTTGCCCTGCTCCAGATTCTCTTCTCGCAACGCTTCCTCCAATACGATTTTGTCAAGGTCCTCCTTTTTAATTCCCCCTTCCCCACACCAAAAAAAGAAAGAAAGAAAAAAAAATTCTACGAAAAATTCTGTTGCTGCCATAAATAATGTGTATGTTGTGTTTCTGGATGCTAAGTTCTCTTATCAAGATTTGAATGTGAAATTGGCTTTAGTAGTAAGACAGTTGGTTTTGTATTTCTAAATTTACAGAAAGGAGGGGAAGCATCAGAACTGAGGAATGGTGCAATTAAGGCTGTACCCTTTTCATTTTTCCCAAAAAAGGCTTCTTTTTTATTTATATTTATTTTTTTATAAAAGCTCTCTCTCTCTGAGGGAGTGGGGAGGGTTTTTTTGGAGTGTAGGGACCTATTAGATCCATTCTTTGGATTATCTCTTCCACATTTGTGTCTGAGGAATTTGGAAAGCAAAACCCTTGCCTTTTTTTTCTTCTTTTTTTCTTTTACGCAGTTTTTTAAGACATTGAGCTTTTACCCTCGGAATATGAACCGAGTATAAGCAAACAGTCTTCTCTTTTAATTTTAGTTCCAAAAAAAAGAAATAAGGCGAAAGCGGCCATTTCCTCTCTGGAAATGAAGTTTAGAGGACTTTCCGAAGGTATGTTTGTGGATTGCAATAGCTTCTAATACCGGAAGACTAGGGTGTTTGGGGGACTGCAGGATGTGTTTAATGTGATAAAATCCAAAACCAATGATTTCATGATGTGTGACTCACCAATTGTGCGAACTGTTGTGTTGAGCCAATACGTATTTGTTATCGTTTTTGTACCATTTCTTCCTTCATCCTAGCTCTGAGATTTTCCTTTTAATGTTTTCCTATTTATTTACATATTTCTTTATCGAATTTTCTCAGAAGTGATTCCCTCTGTGAATGTCCTTATTCTGGAGAGACTTGTGACTTAGAAATCCAGCATACTTCTGGAGAACATCAGAGTGATGAATCACCTCTGGAGGTAGGTTATGAAGGCTTGTCTTTCAGGTGGATAATAGCCAGTCTAATTACTCTAAAATCTCATTAAATGAAAGAAAAAATAAACATATTTATTGAATATCATATTTCAACTTGATAATATTTGCATAAAATTGTGGTGTTATTTATTTTATGTCCTTCATGCTCCTTTTTCCTCCTAAGCTTCTTCCTCTTTGGAGATCTCATCCATCAACTCAATGGATGAAGCAGTTGTTCTAAGTTTGTGATTCAAAGTACATTTGGGGTATACATATTTTTATTTGTTTATTTGTTTCTCAAAAAGCTTAATTAATTGTGTAAATTCAGATTCAGAAATTTCGGTCTGCATAGTTTATGATAAAATTATTTAGTACCATCCTAATGGTAGAGAATTAGGCTAGGATATGCTCAATGCAGAGAAAAACGATTCCTTATTGCACTCATTTACAAAACTTGGTGATCATTACTACTTCTATTTGTCAAGATAGACTTCGTATTTAAGGTGTAATTTACTGATTTGTCAAACCTCTAGGTGAGCTATCATGGAGATTGTGCTACAAGACTTGATTCGTACGTTAAAAGCAATTATGCTTGTCCCTACAAATACCAGCTTGAACAGGATGTAAGCTTTCCCCTTCTAGAAACCATTTATCTTACTGTTGTCCTTGTAATCTACTATATACTTTTTTCTGTATGTTAGATTCTGTGTGAAAATATTTTTGTTGGAATTTATTCCATGCTTTCACAAAATTTTATAGTTGTATAATTATACTTTACTTATGGAAGTGTCTTTTCAACATGGGTACAAAGATTACAAGCACAGTTGCAAGAAGAGATGGATTATCTAAATGCCATTTTGGGAAATGCTGAAACTATTAGAGTAGTTTCAATTTTTTGTGAAAACATTGAATGCTATATGGTCAACAACTTTGAAATCTGAAATTGGTATAAAAGTCAAGAATCTCAAAAGTGGTAATATTTGCAACTACTCTAATAGTGCAATGAAAATATCCACTAAAAGATGTATGTGAAGCATTAGCAAAAAGTTAATAGTTCAAATTTGAAATGTTCATTGTCTATGAAAAGTTATTTTAACACATATTTGCTGTTCTCATAGTTTAACACTTTTTTTTTCTGTCTAAAATTTCAGGTTGAAGATGATATTTATTTTTCTCTTTTTTTAAATTAAGTTGGAAAAATAATTTAAGTTGGAGTGCTAGCATCATAGCTACACTAGAATTTGATGCATTACATTTCTAATACTTTCTAATTTCAGGTTTCAGTTGACCTTTGCTGTAAATGTATTAGGTACTTTTGCCATGAAAGAATCAATGTTTCTATTACTGGAGAAAGCTGCTCCTGATGCACGGGTTGTTATTTTAGAATTGGGTTTGGGTGTGTTCCTTGTTTAAGTGTGCCTCATGTACAGCGTGAAAAATATTTAAACATAAAAGAATCTAGCAGGGTGTAGTGACTCCATGAATTTTGTAGCTGCTATCAACAACTCTTTTTTTTTAGTTTTCTAGTAAATTAATTTTGGTGTAGTTGATAGCAGCAAAGGTGAATTAGTTCAATTAAAACATCTTTTCTGGTGAATCAGTTCAGTTTTCTGATATTGAACATTTTGGTGTAGTACATTTTCATAGTCATTGTAAATAATTAGCATTCTTCCGCTAATTTTACACTTTCTTCAACCAATTTTGAATTGACACCAGCAGAAATTGACTACCTGTGAATGCCTTTCAGAAATAGTTAATTAAATTAGAAGCTAGTGAATAAAAAAGGAAACTAATAGTTGTAATTTGGTTAGTACCTTGATTACAACAAAATGATAATTCAAAAAATACTAATACTTGGTAAAATGGATCAAAATAAATTTTACACTGCATATAAGTATTATGAATATGATATTTTCAAAAGTGATTTATTCCATTTGCATATATTTATCACTATAAATTTTATCAGTCTAACATTGCTAACTTTTACTTATTAGCACCAGTAAAAAAAAATGTGTAATAGAAAAAAATGAAATGGCATGAAGGCCAAGAAAAGAAAAGCTATACTTGGAAACTTGGACAAAATTAAACAAACAATAGAGAGAAAATGAAGATATTTAAGGAGAAGACCATATAATATTTATACTTCTATGATATATAAAACGTCAATATATTGATTTTCAATTTTGACAATTTAAAATTTATAATGCCACACATACTAAAATATAAGCCAAATTTATTTACCAAATATCTTTCAATGTTTATACATTTTTATGGGAATGATATCAAATTCACTTATGGAACCTTGATTATTTTTATTTTCATTCACTTATAAAACATCAATATTTTTTTTTAATCTCTTTTGGGAAGTAGAGTTGGAAAAAAGCATGGAAAAAATATTTTTACTGCCAGGCCAGGCGCCTGGCTTCCCGCCTGGGGCCTTCTGCCCCCTGATGACTCAAAACTGAAAAAAAAAGGCTCATTCCAAGGCCAGGCGCCTAGCCTAGCGCCTACCTTCCCGCCTGGGGCCCTGCCCCTGATGCTCCAAAACACAAAAAAAAAAAAAAAAAAAAAAAANAAAAAAAAAAAATTGTTCATATTTGGTAATTTTGGCACCTTTATTATTTTTATTTTCATTCACTTATAAAATATCAATATTTTTTTTAATCTCTTTTGGGAAGTAGAGTTGGAAAAAAACATGGAAAAAATATTTTTGCTGCCAGGCCAGGCGCCTGGCTTCCCGCCTAGAGCCCTCTGCCACTGTTGACTCGAAACGGAAAAAAAGGCTCATTCCAAGGCCAGGCGCCTGGCCTAGAGCCTGCCTTCTTGCCTGGGGCCCTCTGCCCCTAATGCTCCAAAACACACACAAAAAAAAAAAATTGTTCATATTTGGTAATTTTGGCTTACGGTGTAATATTTTCCAAAATACGTAACTTTCTTCCATACTTAGTAATTGTTTTCCATATTTAGTAATTTTGTCTTTCAGTGTAATATTTTTCAAAATACGTAACTTTTTTCCATAGTTAGTAATTTTTGGTCCATATTTGGTAAGTTTGGCTTACGGTGTAATATTTTCCAAAATACGTAACTTTCTTCCATACTTAGTAATTTTTTCCTATATTCAGTAATTTTGGCTTACGGTGTAATAGTTTCCAAAATACGTAACTTTCTTCCATACATAGTAATTTTTGGTCCATATTTGATAATTTTAGCTTACGGTGTAATATTTTCCAAAATACGTAACTTTCTTCCATACTTAGTGATTTTTTTTCATATTCAGTAATTTTGGCTTACGGTGTAATAGTTTCCAAAATACGTAATTTTCTTCCATACTAAGTAATTTTGTCCCATATTCAGTAATTTTGCTTTACGGTGTAATATTTTCCAAAATACGTAACTTTCTTCCATACTTAGTAATTTTTTCTCATATTCAGTAATTTTGACTTACGGTATAATAGTTTCCAAAATACGTAACTTTTTTCCATACTATGTAATTTTTTTCCATATTCAGTAATTTTTTCCATAATATGTAATTTTGTCCAAAATATGTAATTTTTTTCCATACTTTGTAATTTTTTCCCATATGATGTAATTTTGAAAGTGACACATGGCATTTTTCTGACCATCCATTATTTTTCCCACCCAAAGCAATATTTCCCCCCAATTTTTCCCTTTTGCAACCGGTTTCACCAGTTTTTTTTTTCTTTTCAAAACAATTTTTGCCAAGTGTCATGATGAGAAGAGGGTCTCCAAAGGGGTTTATTTGAAGGGGTTTCACTTGAGTGGATCCCTGTTTATATATGTATATATAAATATGCAGTAAAACCCTTATAACATAATATTTTTGAGACTAAGAAAGATTATTACTTTAAAGATGTTATTTATATTAAGTTTTTTAGAAAAGTAATAATTCAATTTGATATAAAAGCTAAAGATCTGAGATGTCATAGTTCAAACTCAATAACCTCACTTAAAAAATCAAAAACACCTATAAAAGCCCAAAAATGTGCCCAAAATAGATTGGATCAACATTTGTGAAAAATATAAAAGAAACAATTATTCACCTCTCAACAACTAATGATGAAAATATCGTTATCAAAGGAAAAATCGAAAGTCAAAAATATGAAAAATATCGATGGAAATATCGACAGAATATCAATATCGAAAAAAAATAAAAATAGTAGATATTTATAAAAAGTACATAAATTTTTAATGAATTGCGTAAATCTTTAATAAATTTTGTAATATATTTATTTATTAAATACTTTATCAATTTAACTATTAAAATTGAAAAAAATTTAGTAAAAATCATATTTTTCATAATTAAGATACCAATAACACTCATTGGCAGTAACAAAAATACTATTATTAAGTGATAAATTATTTATAATTATAATAATAATACAAGTACATAATTACTTAAATATAACTCAATATCAAATATAATTTTTATTGGTTACTACATCCTCAAGTCTAGCAGTGTATTCAGAAAAATATTGATTAATTACACATCTCCTTGATAATTATGCATGTAATTGTTAATATATCAACCATATGAATCTAATATTACATTTAAATCTTCTTGTTGATAGTCATGATATTGATTTGATATTAGTTGACTCGGTGCATAAATTTTGTCTCTTGATAGTTGAGCTTCGGAATGTATTCATGAACTACTACTTGATGACATTTCATAAATATCCACTGAATAAGAGTTATATTCACCTATAACCTTTATTATTCTAAAATTTGTAGAAAAAATATTAATCTTTTTGCTGTGATATTTCCATTATACCTATTTATGTACTTGTATAATATTTTCTTATAGCATCAAATACTGATCCACCTTCTTCTATTTCCATTATCTTCATCTTATATTGCATGAATGTAATATTTTTCANCATTTTATAAAATTTAAAAATGGATAATTGAACCCTCTCAAATGGATAAATGAACGAAAATAATATACTAATTATAAATATTAATTGCTACATCATTTATAAATAAATTTTGTCAATATTTTAGTAAATCTAGCATTATTGTTTAATAATGCTTTCCTTCTCCGGATTGTTAGTGAGGCTAATAGTTTGCATGATGGTAAAATGAGGAGTTCGGTAGTTGATCTTAATTTTGATTTTAAAAGAGTTGTGGGTTGAGGTATTTCCTTCTCGAGCGCCTAAGATCATTCCTGTTGTTTGGTTTACCCTATATACAGGTTGGATAAACATTAACACTGATGGAGCTGCTTCATGTTGTCTTGGGAGAGCATGTTATAGGGGTGTTTTTTTTTTCCTTATAAGGGTTTCATTAAAGGTTGTTTTGGGGCTCTGCAAGACATTTGTACAGCTTTTTGAGGCTCAATTATGGATAATCATAAACACTTTAGATTATGCTCAATCTTTTGGTTGGAATTCTCTCTGGCTTGAGAGTGATTCTTTATTGGTGTTTCTGCTTATTCAATCTTAATCTCTTCATGTGCCTTGGAACTTGCTGGCTACTTGGTCTCATTGTTTGTCTTTTATTCGATCTATTTCTTTCAAGGTTTCTTATATTTATATGAAGATAATATGACTGTGGCTTCTTTATCTAAATTGGCTATTGTTAGAGTATTTGCAATCAAACATCTTTAAGTCTAAGAGTCAGAGCAGACTTGCATGCTAGATAAGCATGCCACATAATATAATAGCTGTTATAACTAATGAAAGCTGTTATATCTAATTGTGCAGCTGTTAAAGCTTTAGTTTTGTTTAATTACTATAATAGCCTTTACGTTAAACACTATATATAAGTATGTTTAATTGAGTTGTACGGTATCAAGATTATGTTAATCAAATCATCATTTCATTTTGTTTCTTTTTCTGTTTCTTCTCTTTTTAGTTTCTTACTTTCTTGTTCTTAGAATTTAAGATTATTTCCGCATTTTGAATTATCTCATGGTATCATAGCCCTAGCAACTTCAACAATGGTGAGTAAATTACAAATTAATCATTAAGCTCCAGTAGAGCAAAATACTGGTTCAACAATTGCTCAACCAGTTATGGATCTGGTAAGCAATAATTTGATTACAAACTTTGCCATTTCCAAGTTCGATTCTGCAATTAGATTCTAGAAACTTTTTAATTTGGAAAACACAAGTTCTTGCTCTACTCCGAGGACACAAATTGGATAAGTATGTGCTTAAAGAAGAGCCTTTGTTTATGGAAGACATAACAACCCTAACTTGTGAAGAGATTCTGAAAGGATTTTCATTCGAGTAACAAATTTGGATCCTACAAGATCAACTTCTTCTCGGTTGGATTGTAGCAGCTATATCTAGGTCGATTACCGGACTGGTTATTGGATTAAAAACATCCAGGCATATATGGTGAGTACTTGAGCTTAATTTTGCTTCCAAATCCAAAATGAATTTACTACAAATGAGGATTCAACTTCATAATACCAAGAAAGGTTTTATGAACATCTCAAACTATTACTTGAAGATGAAAAATATAGCTGATCAACTAATTGCAAGAGGTGGATTTGTAAGTGAAGAAGATCTTGTTTTATACATTTTAGGAGGTCTTGGAGTTGAATACAAGATGCTCATCATAAATCTAACAACACGACCTGTGTTGCCTGGTCTTGAAGAGGTAAAACAACATTTACTCTATTATGAACATAGACTTGAGACAAGTAATACATTTACTGTTGTTGATCTTAGTTCTCATTTTAACAATTCTGCGAACCTTGTGAATTCTACTATTGAGTTTGATAATGTGAGTCGACAAAGTAATTGTACAAAGGATGGTGTGTATACTGGTAATGGAGACACATTAAACTCGGTTAATACATCATTGAGTATTAACTTTAAGCATGCTTTTAACACTGTTTAGTTGTCTTCTCCTGTGAACTATAGTGATTCTCATGCTAGTAGCCCTAATACTCATGCACTCAAACATGTTCATAAGAATTTTATATCTCATATATCACATGCGGAGAATGCTATTGGTGACAAAAGTAAATTTTATGGTAGAGGAAGAGAAAGTTTGGCAGAATTCAATGTCAAATTTATAAGAAATTGGGTAATACCGCTGAGATTTGCTATTTTTGATTTGGAAATCCTGTCAATCCAATACCAAATCCAGGTTTTACTTTTTCTCAATCTCGTATGGGCAATATGGTTCATTATTGCTGTTATTGCATGCCTCAGTCTTCTCCGATGCATCTTGGATCCTATGGTCAGTACTTTGGTCCATAGGTTGGGTTTAATGGTTCTACTAAGGGATCTACACTTGCTGGTTTTGGTCAATTCCCTAATGTTGGTCAGTTAAATGCAATAGCCAGACCAAGTAATCCAAGTCAAGTTTTGTTTGCTACTTTTCCAGCTATAGGTCCAATTCATCCTTCTAATGCTCAAGCTATTACAGCAATGGTCTCTTCCTCACAATACACTCATGGACCTAGTGATTTGTATCAAATTTTAGAATTTCTGTCATCAAACTATATCACTCTAGTTCTAGTGGGAGATCCTAGCTAGTATCTCGATAGTTGGTGCAACAAATCACGTTGCTTCAACCAGCTCAGGACTACTTCAACATACTAATTATAATGGTAAGGGTGAGTTACTTGTTGGAAATGGCTTAGGCATACCAATCAATGGTGTTGGTTACACAGTCATAAAGAATGCTTTCGATCATTCTATCATGCTAAAAGTTATTTTGATTGTACCAACAATAGCTAAGAATTTTCTTAGCATTTCTAAACTCACTCAAGATAATAATGTTGTTATTAAGTTTTCAACTAGTGTGCTGTATTAAGGAAAACCAGTTGGGAGCAGTGATTCTTAAAGGAGTTCTTGAAGGGGGACTTTACAAATTGCAGGTTTCAGCTTGTCATAACTCACAATCCTCAGTTTGCCTTCATATTGACAATATCAGTCCGACAGCACAAGTGATTTCAAACCTGACTTTAAGTGCTCACACCCATTAAGAGTGATCCTCTACTCAATTGGCTGCTAGTATTCCAAACTCAAAGTTGCATTTTGATGATTTGTCTACAAATCAAGTTGATGTCAATACTTCATCTACTTGTACACAAAAGTTGTCTCCATTTTTTGAGACATCCACAGCTTTGTCAGTCAATAAAGTGTCTAAACCAACTACTGATACTCTTCATAGAAGATTGGGACATATGTCTCTTTCAGTTTTAAGAAAAGTTTCTCAACTTTGTAACTTTCAGTTTGATAATAAAGCTACTGCATTTGACTTGTCTTTTTGCGATGCTTGTAAACTTGGAAAGCAACATTGGGGTCACTTCTCACCAGTTGTTACCAAAATGGTAGCCCCATTAGAGTTAATTCATTTAGATTTATGGGTCCATCTCCAATAATTTCAAAAGAGGGATATAAATACTATATTCATTTTGTTGATGATTATACTCGGTATACCTAGATTTATCCCTTGAAGACAAAATTTGAAGCTTTGAATGTCTTTATAATGTTTCAGAAAATGGTGGAAACACAATTCTCAACTAAGCTTAAGAGTCTTCAATCTAACTGGGGGGGTTGAGTATAAAAGTTTTGTAGTTTACTTAAAGCAACATGGAATTCTTTTCAGGCACTTCTGCCCTATAATCATAATCAAAATGGTAGAGCTGAAAGAAAGCACAAGAGTATTGTTGAAGTTGGTCTTAGCCCTCTTGCACAAGCACACACGACCTTATCTTTCCGGTGGGAAGCTTTTAGCACAATTGTTTTCATTATCAATCAACTTCCTACTGTGGCATTAAGTCACTGCAGTCCTTTTCAAAAATATATTTGGTAGAATTCATGATTATGAAAGGTTGAAAATATTTGGATGTTCTTGCTTTCCTTATTTGAGGCCCATTCACAAACAGAAGGTGCAGTTTCATACATCCAAGTGTGTGTTTCTTGGATATGCTGAAGGTTATAAAGGTTATAAGTGCTTACATCCATCGGGAAAAGTATATATATCAAATAGTGTGATCTTTAATGAAGAGGAATTTTCTTTTCTCACTGGATTCATAGCTCAAACAGGAGTGCTTGGCTCACAAGAGGTTAATCACTACTCTTTTGTTCCTTAAAATATTGTGACCTACATGCTTCATCAAATACCACCAGTCATGAATCATCATCTTCAGCTATAAGTAAAATTCCACAAACTGACTTAAATTCTATTTATCTTGGGTTGAGTTCTTCACTATCAACTTCTCCTGACTCTAGTTCCTCCAGTCAGCAAAATGATGATACTTCTACTCAAGTTGATGCTGCTTCCTTGACTCATATATCTGCAGATGATAATGGTCACTTGAATTCTTCATAAATACAACTCACTGTTGATTTTCCGTTTCCTCAAAATGTTTACTCCATGACAACAATATCAAAGAATGGAATTATTAAACCTAAAGTTTATCAAGCTGCAGCGCAGTCAAATGTCCTTTCCTCTCCACCAGATCATGGTAATATGTTTACCTCAGAACCTAAAACAACTAAACTTGCTCTTCAACATCCAAAATGGAAAGATGCTATGGATTTGGAATACAATGCTCTCATGAAGACACGTACATGGACTTTAGTTCCTTATACCTCTAATATGAATGTGGTAGGAAATAAATGGGTCTATAGAGTTAAATACAAAGCTGATGGTTTTGTGGAAAGTACAAAGCAAGGCTGGTAGCGAAGGGTTTTCACCAAAAACCTGGTTTTGACTATTTTGAGACATTTAGCCCAGTAGTAAAGTCTTATACAATAAGAGTTATTCTTACTTTAGCTGTTACTTTTGACTAGCCTATAAGGCAGCTTGATTTTAACAATGCTTTTCTAAATGGTACTCTTCAAGAAGCTGTTTATATGACACAGCCTAAGGGATATTTGAATAATCAACATCCCACTTATGTTTGCAAGCTCAAGAAACATTATATGGTTTGAAACAAGCTCCAAGGGCTTGGTATGACAAACTGAAATCAGCTTTGATGAGTCATGGCCTTGTTGGTTCTATGGCTGATAGTTCTTTGTTTATTTTGAAGATCAAGGGAATTCATTGCTTTGTTCTTGTTTATGGTGATGACTTGGTGATTACAGGGTCTAATTTTAAGTTTGTTTCTACTCTAATTTCTGAATTGAATAATGAGTTCTCTCTTAAATATTTGGGGAATCTCAGCTATTGTTTTGGCATTGAGGTTGATAGAAGTGCAACAGTAATTCAATTATCTGAAAAGAAATATGTTCGAGATCTATTGATCAAAACCAAAATGAATGAAGCAAGAAGTTATTCCACGCCTATGCTAACTAGAAGACAATTCTCAATGCATGATGGTGATATTTTAAACAGCTAGAAGAATACAAAAACGATGTAGGTGCTTTGCAATATCTCATTATTACTAGGCTTGACATCACTTTTACAGTGAACAAGTTGTATCAGTTTGTTCATGCTCCTCGAACTAGTCATTAGGATGCTTGTAAAAGACTTCTCAAATATCTAAAGGGCACATCTGAGTTGGGGTTGAGTTTGAAGAAGTCAGGGTCTGAAAGGTTGATATTTCATGGTTTTGCTGATAGTGATTGGACATGCAATCCAGATGATCGAAGGTCTTGCAGTGGTTACTGTATCTTTTTAGGACCTAATCTAATTTCCTGGAGTAGCAGAAAGCAGTCTGTGGTGGCAAGGTCGAGCACCGAAGCTGAATACAGATCACTTGCCACTATCACAACAGAGATGAGCTGGTTAGTTGAGCTTACAAAAGAACTTGACTTTCTTCTCAAACCACAATTATATGGTGTACTAACTTGGGAGCTATGGCATTGGCCTATAATCCGGTTTTACATTCGAGAACTAAGCATGATGAGATAGACATCCATTATGTTTGAGACAAAGTTCTAAACCGAGTCATGAAAATCAGATATGCTCCAACGGAGGAACAAACATCTGATATTTTTACTAAAGCTTTGGGTACAACAAGGTTTGTTTATTTACTTTCAAAGCTGAATATCAACACTTAGTTCTTGATTAATTAAAGAGTGCTTGATTTAAGGGAGGATGTTAAAGTATTTGCAATCTAGCATCTTTAAGTTTAAGAGTCAGATTAGACTTGCATGCCAGATAAGCATGCCACATAATAGAATAGCTTTTATAACTAATCAAATATGTTATAACTAATTGTGCAGCTGTTAAAGCTTTAGTTTGGTTTAATTACTGTAATAGCCTTTACGTTAAACACTATATAAGTTTGTTTAACTTGAGTTGTACGGTATCAAGATTATGTTAATCAAATCATTATTTCATTTTGTTTCTTTCTCTGTTTCTTCTCTTTTTAGTTTCTTACTTTCTTGTTCTTAGAATTCAAGATTATTTCCGCATCTTGAATTATCTCAGCTATTGATGCTTTTTCGGATTGTTGGGGTTTTTTGCATCTTGCTGCTAGTCTTAGTCTTCATGCTGTGGATCTCTAAGGAAATAAGAGCTTTAGGTTTGCTCAGTGAGGATTTTTGTTGTTTTTCTTTTGCTTTTATGTATGGTATTTTTTTTTCCACTGGAAATTTTCCCTTTTGGGTTTTTACTCTTTGGGGTTTTAATGAGGTCAGTTGTTCCCCTTTTAGGTTCAATTTTTTGAACCTCGATTGTATTAACTACTTTTTAACTTTTATTTTATATGTTGGCTTTGTTAAATTTTGGTTTTGAGGGCATCAACCTAATTAAGGTTCTCTTCCTTCTTCCTTCTTTGTCGTCCTTTTAGTTTAATAAACACCTTTCCAATAATATTCTTCATTATGCTACAAAGTTACAATTATAACTTTAAAAGTTAAAGTTTTTATTTGTGTTGTAAAAATTTTAACTAGAAAGAAAAACACTCTTTGTCACCACTAGTGATGAAGTAATCGCGGGATTCATATAACTTTCAAAAATTTAATTGGCTAGCCTAAAAAGATTTACTTTTCCATATTAGGTTTAATTTTAATGTTTGTGATTTGTCACTAAGATTGATAATCACCTGTGGAGAAATTCTTGGTTGCACCCGCGAGCTGGTACCACTTGAAGTCAAGTAATGCCACTTGTTTTAAAAGTATCACACCAATCCAAATGATCATCTTAATTGTCATTTATTTATTTTTATTTTTTAAAAAATTCTTAAACACCAATCGCTTAATCGCTCGTGCCTGAAACCTTTTCTCTCCTGCAACAGTCATCATAAAGGACACCTCAAACCTCTATGCCATCGCTCATGGAACGATGCCTCAAGGTTAGACATATTCTTTGGTTAGTCATCGGTTAGTCATCGGTTAGTCATATAATTCTTTGATTCTTATTGTCGATTGGTAGTGGTATTTTTATACTAGTTCTTGATGTGAGTTTATTTTCAGAAAGTTTTTAAGTATTCTTATAATATATGAAGCATAGACAATAAACTCCACCATTCTGAACCCCGCTTGAAAACATCAGCTTTTCCTTTCTAATATCTTCTCTAGATGGCCTTGCTCGTCCCTGCAGTTGTTCCACTCTCATAGATAGTCAAAGTTTATTTGTCCCATTTGGCACTGTCTCCAAGTGGTTTTTGGGTTCGTTTTAATATTGGTTTTCTTTGTTCTTTCTATTTGATTTGTGGTCTATTTATTTGCTTTTAGATTTTTGTTTACATTTTATAGTTTGCTGCAGTGAATTGATTACGAATGAGTTTGGGATTTTGCATTCTCTCTCTCTCTCTCTCTCTCTCTCTCTTTGTTTTAGGGTTGCCAATGTTGAACTTGATTTCTAGATACCAATCTAAGAAGTCATTTTCCAGAGTGAAAAGGACCAATGTAGGGACATCGAGTTGGTTAAATAAGAATGAGTAGTGTTTTATGCATGAAACTTGAAATATTTGATACACATGTCAAAGAGTTAAAGGCATTGCTGGAGAGGATGCGATTGATAGTCTTACAAGGGAGATTATTCATGGCATGATTGTTACTGGCATGGAAGTTTCATAGATTAATGGAGCTCCAAGAATGGTAAATACTACATCTCTATCAATTTTGCTTTTGTGGATATTCTCTGCCTTATCTTATTTGATCATGTTCTGTTTAATTTTTCCAATGATAAGGTTATGGTTTTGGGCCAGCAATTGATCTGTTTTGAATTACTGAGGGAAAAAATATCCATGGATAGAGAGATTAGACACTACCTAGTTTGAGACCCTCAGTTATGGAAGGGGTGGACTAATCTTGATTTCATTTGCATGCCAATCTTTATCCATGATGATGTTATTTCTTTTGTTGGTGTTCTCTACCTTTTATATTTTTGTCCTTGGTGGTTTATATAATTTCACTTTGAAAGATATTTAGGTACTCCTCAATAAAAGTTGAAATTAAAGAAGGTGACAAATTTGTAGTTTTACCATCGATGATGAATGCGGAGACCTAGATTTGAATCCATGATGATATCAAGAAAAAAATTCACCCATTTGGCCTTGAATACTCTTGATGGATCATTTGTGGGAAATATACACCCAGAACCGAGGCTTAAAAATAGGCTAGTAGCCATGAAAGTGCTAGTTGGAATTAATAGTATGAAAGAGTTTGGAAATATATGTTGGTGGGAGGGTTGACATAAATGCTTTGATTATATATAGGTTTTGTTAGTAATGAAATAGTTGTCAGTTTGTCCAGTTTTCCTTACTCTGTTGCAAGTGATCAATGGACGCAGTTGTACCTTTTGGCTATACATTTCTATCGCTGTTAATTCCTTCTTCTTTTTGCTTTGAATTTATATAGTCCATTGAACATGAACAAAGGCATGTATGTGAACATATTCAATTTATGTAGTCCAAAATATTTTACTTACCAAAATAATTATTTAGGAGTGAGATACAAGAACAAAAGTTACTTAATTCTTCATTGTTTAGCTTTTTTCCTTTGAGTTTGGATAGCATTAATGTCTCAAGTAAAAAGATATAATGATATCCCCATTTGCATCTTTTCTCAAATTATTCAAAAAGTCTTGAACTATAAAGAGAAGTTACCAACCTTTTAATTACCAAAAAAGTTACCAACCTTTTTAAAGCACCACTAAAGAATTAGTAGGTACAATAGTACTATATAAAGTAGCCATAAAATTTTATCTGAGAAAATAAAAACTTCAAAGTAAGTACTGAACATTGATGTTATATATTTAGCCACTAAAACCACAAAACCCTTGTAGTACAAAAGCATCTATATAAGGATTAAGTGCATCAAAAATTAATTTTTTCAAAGCAACAAGTCCAAAAGCATAACTTTGGTCAATATTAATAATCTTGTCCAGTTTACCAAATTAAAAAAGAAAAATAGAAAAAGAAAACAATCAATCTTCATGTCCATGAAACTAATGAAAGCCATAGAAATATGAATCCTACAACACATCAATTTTAACATTATATTTCATTTAACTTAATTATATTGTAGTAGCTAATATTCAATTTCTATAAATACCAAAGTTAAGTAGGACATTTGATCTCTTGTTGGAAGCAATCCTGGAAGGTAAAAGTTAGAATTTCCAACATTCCAATTTGAATTTTCCTAAACAAAATAACAAAAAAAGTATGAAATGTTTTATAACAATGTTTATCAATTTTTGAAAAATAATTCAAATTAAGTTTTACAACAATTACACTAAATGTATGAAATGTTGGCAATTGACTTTGAAATTAGTGGTTGCTTGACACGGACCACTAGTTACTCCTTCAATACCACTCCTTACAAAAAATAATATATATATATATATTAAACTAATAGAGAATTGATATCGATTAAGCTATTAAAGCGAGTAGTAACAAAATTAAATTACCAATCATGGTATTAGGTCTTGAAGATTGAGAAGAGCTCCCAAATTTTGCACCTTATACTTTTTTTTGTTCCTCTTATTGAAGTAACTTTCGATTTGAGCTTTTGTCACACTTTTAAAACTCACTATGGGGGGATTTAGCACTAGACACTCATTGGAAGACACATCAGTATTACTCTTACTGTCTTTTTTGATCAAATTTCCAATCATATTTGCAATTTCCTCATCATTTTCAAGTAGCTTCATGACTTCCATTAACTTTTTCTTGACTATCTATGTTCCTGAATCAAACAGAGAACCTACATTAAAACATTACTTTTTTCATGCATCAAGTCACTCAAGAGTAGTGACTGTGCAGCTTCATTTCTTTATTAGATGAGACAGGTAAATCATAAGTGTCCACAATTCCTTTTTTTAGCTCCTTTGGTCAACCTCTTCATTTCTGTATTGGACAGGTATCCTGTAAATCTTTTTGAATCTAGCACTTTAAGAGCAGGAAAACACAATCCCATTTGACTCAAATAATTCACATGAACATGAAACTGAAAAAGTAAGAGAGCTATATTGAACCTTAAAGATCATTTTGAAACCTTCTTCAAATGCTTCATAAATATAATCAGTATCATTGTTACTGATTTCAATCATCCTTGCCCTAAAGCAATTAATAAGCTTTTGTTAAAAATAAGCAAACATTTTAATTGTATATTCATTGGATGTGTGCTTAAAAGTTCCAGTCTTTACTTTGAGATGAGGCATGTCATTCCTAAAATGCCTCTTCTTCCAACTTATATAGTCGTATTTCTTCTATTATGTTCTCATAATGGTATACAAAATTGACAAGATTCTTTGTTTTTTTGGACATTTGGTGAAATTTATTATTTTTTCTCTCACTTCTTTGGGTGGATCTTATATTTGTTGAGAAAATATCCAAGCTAAAGCTGGGCACCATGTTTCCAAAGTGAATATAGCTTTTTTAGCCATGAGTGACTATCAAGATTGAATTTTACAATCATATCATCCCATGTATCTTGAAATTCAGCTTCATTGTGAGAACCATGAAAGCAATTGTTAAAAAGCTTCTTAAACTCAAGATTAGCATAATAGCTAGCAAGATGTTGAGTAGTATTCTTTGCAATGTGCTAAGTACATAATCGATGACGTGCTTGTGGAAGTATAATTTCAATTGCATTTGCCATTGCTCTATCTTCATTTGTAAATATGGTCTTCGATTGTTTATTTTTCATTGCTTCTAACAATTTTTTGAACTACCATACAAATGAGTCGATGCTTTTAAATGCACAACCAAATAAGACATTTTTCCAATGATGATTGACTCCAACAACTAGGGCACAAATTAAATTATATTTGTTGGTCAGAAAGGCAGTGCCAATGCATATAACATCTCTAAAGAAATTGTAATCCAATTTTGATTTACCATCTCACCAAACAAAGTTAACCATACAGTTATCTTGATCTACTTGTACAATGTAGAAAAAATTGGGATCCTCAGCTTACTTATACTTAAAATGATTTATCAAACTTTATCCATCCCCTCCATCTATCATTTTTTTTTTCTTTTTCTTTTTTCCTTTTTTCTTTGCAAAAAATTATGGTAATCTTTCTTAGTGAATCCAATAGTTTTTTGAAACCACCAACTTCATTAGCTAAGTATGAGTATGATTTTATTGCTCTTATACCTGCATCAACCAGAAAACTTATAACATGTGCAACAAGTCCATGTGGTATTTTTCGCCTTGATCTCAAAAATTGTCTTTCTTCAAAATTAGCTAACTCTTGGTTGTAAGTAATTTTCCATATATTATTATCGACAGTAAATTAAATTAAAGCCTTGTAACCTATCCTTGTCTCCAATCTTTTCAAATTTTTTGCTTCACAAAAGTCTTCATCTTGTTGGAATCCTTGTTTCGAGCACATGAACTCTCGTTGTCGTACATTCCTTTGTGCATTTCTTCTAATAGTGCCTTTTAAGAATGCTAAAACCTTTGCAGAAAGCATACATGCTGCATAAATTATAAGCTTTTTTTTTCCAAAAAATATCTCAACTCTCAAATTTCATTGAATCGCATCAATCGCACAAATGATTGAAAGAATCTCAATTATGAATAGAACAAAATTAATTAAACATATATTAAAACACGTATGAGTCATGCCATTTATTATTGGGCCCAAAAAGAAATTATCATCTTGGTGTATATTACAACTTCTTCCACTATCATTTATCCCTCCCATAAATTCATTCATCCTGTATCAATGCATATATATATAATTTATGGAAAACAATTTAAATGCAGGACTATAACCACTTATTATTTTCTTTTCTTTTTTTACATATTTTTGTTGTTGTTGAGAACTATAACTACAATTTCAAGCATGTCTTGGAAAATACGATTTTTTCTCATCATTTTCTCAAATTATTTTTTTGTTGCACTAGTTTTTCTAAAAGAAAGAGAAAATTTAATAATAAGAAATATACAAACTTACAAAGTATACCTTCGTGATAAAGAATTAAACAATACTAAAATAATTTGAATTGACATTCTTCTATTTTGACATAGAGTTACAAAAAAGTTGTCTCTACTCCATATATAAAAAAGAATGTGAAAATAATCTCACATCAATAACTTGTATAAAAATAACACTACCAATCGATAATAAGAATCAAAGAATATGCACGATGAACAAAGTCCTAATAATACACGACGAACAAAAACTGTCGTCATTAGCATAAAAAACGATGGTTTTTAAGCGTCGTCTTTATCGCCATAACACATCGAATCCACGTGGCTAATTCACATGTAAGACAACGCGCAAAATCCGTCGTGTTATGGTCTGACGTGGAAAAATGTGCATTGCATTTGGTGGGTGGACGACAGACAAAATGAGTCGTGGTTGGCAAAATGTGTATCATGGAAGCCACCAAAGACAACGCACAATGTGCGTCTTCAATCATAATTTTTTTTAATTTTTAATTTTTTTAAACTATTGATGGGGGAGAGTAAACTGGTAGTGGCGATGGTGGGGGCCGGCATCGTTATCAACTACACCTCCAACTCTGCTCAAGCTGACCGCGTAGCTGCCAGGATCAATTCCAATTTTCCCTCATCAACTCCCAATGCCATCTTCGTCCAAGCTGATGTCTTCGACGCAGTTTATATCACATCACTTTTCGACGCCGCCGAGTCTCACTACGTGTGCTGCAGAGAGGCAGCAAACAGGGTGAATCGAGGTGAGGGTTGGCATATCATACTCTTGACGACATCGCTGGTGGGGTCACTAAAGCTGGGCTACGGAGCCTACACGGCGTTGAAGGTGGAGGTGGAGGCCATGGCTAAGATTCTGGCAAAGGAGCTCAAGGGAAATGGGATACGCATCAACTGCGTGGCACCAAGATCTTGAGTGATGGAAACCGGAGGATAACTTCTTGGAACTTCCCAGCCAAGTGATTGCTATTGAGATCTAACTCAAACAGCATCTTTAGGTTCTAATTGATCTTGCAAATAAAATCCAAAGTTATGACATGCAAAAGCCAATAACACATACACTGATGCGGAACCCCAAGCTTAAAGAAATTGTAATCCCAACACACAAGATGATATGGAACAAACCCTAGGTAAAAACCCGCCCTATAGCACCTCTAGATAACAATTGTATCTAGCAACACTAATTAGAAGGCAAAGAATGAAATTGAAATTCGCCACAAAGTAAATACCTTTGATAAGAAGATCAATTCCCAAATGCAACAAGTAGAAGAAGAACTATCCTCACTTGGAACACACAAGTCTTGTTGAAAACAAGAATATATTCTATTTAATCAATAATCAAAGTGTTTTTACAAGCTAGTAACCCCCCATTTATATAGATATTAGGGTTAGGTTAAGGATCAATCTAAACCATAAAATAATTAGGAAAGTAATCCTAAGGCTTAAAACTAACCCTAAATAAAAATAATCCGAAAATAGAAATAATTACAAAACTGCCATTATAATCTGAAAATAGCAATAATTACGAAACTGCCATTATAATCTGAAAATAGCTAAATTACAAAACTGCCATTGTAATCCGAAAATAGCTAAAATTACGTCGTTTCGTCTTTGCAACTCCCGAGCAGCATTACCACCTTCATTCATTGCTTGGACATTATGCTTAATACATCATCTTTTGCTCCAATGGTAGAATATGGCACTATGATGCATGTATCATTCCCTTCCTCTTCAAAAAGATTCGTCCTCGAATCTGAATCCATATCGAAAGGAAAAATATCAGAAACATTAAAAATAGTGGACTCATTGTACTCACCCTGAAGGGCGATTTTGTATGCGTTGTCATTTAGTCTTTCAAGCACTTGAAAAGGTTCATTGCCTCTAGCATTCAACTTAGACTTCCTAAGGTTGAAAAACCTTTTCTTCCTTAAATATACCCAAACCGAATCTCCTGGTTTGAATATCCTCCACGTGTCATCCCATAAAACTTTCCCAAAGGGACTCAAAAATTCCACATCCCTATCATATTTAATAGTTCTAGGCACTCCATGCAATTTTGATTTCTCATCAAAGTCCTGCAATAAAGAGACAAAAACACTAGGCAAATCGGGGTTAAGGTTAGTTTCACAAAGCAAAACTTTTCGAAACCTCACTAATAATATTGCTTTCTTGCCTAAGAATGCACTACTGACTTCTCTCTCTTTTGCATTAAAACTCTTTTTCTTTTCACTCATCTCACTTTTTTCTATTGCACTTTCCTCTTTATTTTTCTTACTAGTGCAATCACTCACCATTGCGCATTTATTTATAATATTTTCACTTTTGGCCTCTTTACACTCAATTTTTTTATTTGTCTCACTTTCCAAATCCCTATGTGAACTTTTGGATAATTTCAATTGTTCAAAATACACCTCCATTGGAGATAAAGGTGCAAGTGTGACTTTCTTTTCATTATGCTCATGTCTCCTAGCCCTTGGTTCCTCCCTCCATGTGCGTCTCCTCATGGAATGATTTGAGACTTCATCATCATCGGAACCCGTTGGCTCGATATCTCTAGTTCACAAACCATCTCTCCCTGAGTTATTTGTGGCGGTCATAAATACTTCACTTACATTATCATTTAGCTCATCCACCTTCATCTCTTTGTAATACTCCTCTATGGACCTAGAACCTTGTGTGAGTCTCTGCAACTTTTGATGAAGCTCTCTATAGTAATAAGATGGTACAAACCTCTTCCTCATAATTCTCTTCATCTCATCCCAAGTTGAGATTGGATCTTCTCTATACATCCTCCTTGATTGTATAAGTTGCTTCCACCAAACTAGAGCATAGTCGGTGAACTCCACTGCGGCTAGTTTAACCTTTTTCTCCTCAGAGTAATTGTGACAATCAAATATTAACTCTACCTTCTTTTCCCATTCCAAGTATGCCTCGGCATCACTTCTTCCCTTGAATTGTGGAATGTGCATCTTAATGGAACTTAGGTTGTCATCCCTTCCTCCTCTTGGCTCCTCTCTCCTAGGTCTTCTCCTTAGCGTTTGAACTTTATACTCTTTTTCATCGGAAACATTTACTTCTTGTCTTATGTGTCGTGTTCCCTCCCTTCTAGTATTATTGGACATCGCCATGGTCATCTCCCTCATATGCTCCATCATCTCATCCATCCTAGATTTTAATGCTTCTTCCATCCTAGAAGTCAATCTCTTTTCCATCCTTCTATACTCACCCTCCAAAGATTGTCGTAAGAGTTTTGGATCC
>QANX01003147.1:0-13297 GCA_003254975.1 Ochetophila trinervis
TTAAAAATAAGTCGATTTCAAATCAAAAAACACCCCTACCTAATATTATTAAAAATTAATAATTTAAAGGCAATAGAAAGAAAATAGGAAAAAAAGAAAAGAAAAGTATGCTAATTTGGAAAATTAAGCATGTGGATCTGGCCTTTCAAATTATAAATTATATATATATGGAAAATAAAAAAAGGAGAAAGTAAAGAGGTGGTCAAACATTTATCAATTACAACAACCAGGAGTCTCAATCAAAAGCTAACTTAAATAGCTGGAAAAATTCTAAAAAGTATAATTATATGATAATCTAGATATTTTAGAAGCTAATTTTGGAAATTAAGGAAGGATAATTTTTCAGATTATGACTATCTTTTCTCATTGAGCATGCTAAGGAGGTGGCTAGACATTTGTCAATTGCAACTTCTAAGAGCATCTTAAATGGTGAATGTGGATTGTTATATATGTGGCATAAAAATAGACACTGTATAAATTTATGTGGCATAAATACATATTAAATTTAAAAATTATTCTCCAATGATAATGTGCATAAATATTATTTATGGTTATTAATTAATTATATATTTTATTAAGTATTTTTAATTTTTGAACAAATTAAAATTTTAAGGTAAATTTTACTTTTTAGGCAATTTGACAATGTCTGACAGAGCTTCCAGAAGTAGACATACTCTTTGACAATGTCTAGGCCACATCAGCTTGACATTCATTTTAGACATTACCATTGAAGTGTATTTTTTTAAAACAATATCTATATTTACTTATGTGGCATGTTAATTTTAGCAATTCACATTCTATTGGAGATGCTCTAACTATACTAAAGCCGCATTTGCGATTGCTTCCGGAGTATCCAAATGCCCCATTTTGTGGTTGCTTTTTGAGCATTAAAATTCATTATGAACCAATTAAAAGCTAACTTAGATATTTAATAAAATTATAAATTTCTAATTCTCCCTAGAAGCTCATTTTGAGAAGCAACAGAATAACAGTTTCTTAGATTCTGATTATTTTTTATTGACCGTCACTAAAGTAGCAATTTTGATCCATCTTAATTTAGCTAATATTTCTTTTTTCAATTTCGAATTTTAAAATAAATGGATTTTGATATGTTAAATATTTGAATCTTTAATATACTGGTGAATCAAAAATTATTTTGTTAAATAAATATTTGATAATATTATACGTGGTAATAAAAATAATATTTTTTTTTCAACTTGATTATAATAATTTTGCAAAGGAAGTAATAATAATCAATGTCATTTTAATTATTATATAAATATATATACAATTATTCAATTAAATATTATATATTATTTATCAAACGCTTGAATATTGATTTTAAAACCTACAATATTTTAAAAATATTTGTTTACAAACATTTAAAAGATTCTTTCTACACTCGATCGATTATTCAGTATTGTTAAAACTGATTTTTTTAAGAAGCTACAATGATTACTGACCACGCCTAATTAACAAACATTTGATATTAAAAAAAAAAAAAAAGTTATATAGAAAAAAAAATCAATTCATTACCAAAGAACGCCTAAATAAATTTATGTCAAATTTTTCTTTTTTTTTAAATGGCATCAAAATATAAGAAAATAATACTAACATAACTTAAAATTTAAAAATTTTACATAGCAAAAACTCGTAGTCATCCTCCACGCATTTACTTTGCAATATATATCATCTCTCTCTCAATTCTCAAACTCGTGCATGTGAAATAATTTATTGTCTTTTAATTATATATATTAAAAAAATTAAAAGAAAATTAAATGAAATAAAAGACAAATAGATATAAATAAATAAAAATTAAACGAAAGCATGTTTTTTATTTTTTTTTTCTTTTCATGTTTTCTTCTTCTGGAAACTCAACTACAAAACGATGTCATTTTATGGGAATTACTCTTACAATGTGGCAACGGGTCACCTACCAGGCAACCACCTCAAAAGGTCTCAATTTTTTTTTTTTTTTTTATATTAATCACGTGCTTAAAAAGGATTTATAAATTATATAATAAATAAATAACAATTTGAAATTTAAAACTTTAAAGGAATGGCAAGGTACGATACGATTCTTAAATTTAGCGAGTCAACCAGTTTGATTATCTGGAAGACAGTTGTATAAATGTACGGCTTTGATCATATAATAGTCTGGTTCCACCAACTTTCCGGCCAGGATCATTTTGTAAAAATCCAAGTGAATTACGTGTCCCCGCATCCAATATCTCGTGACCTCCGGCGAATTCTTTAATGCGTTCCTTCAAATTTCATTTTTTTATTTTTTATTTTCTTTTCATATAAATATAAAATCATTTCCATACCTCCTATTTTTTTGGGAATTATTTATTTTAATTTTAACTTTCGTAGGTAAACCAATATGGAAAAAAGTTGATTGGTTGAATTATTCTTCTTAAAACATATATTTTACGTACTTTTTATGTGATTTTAAAATGTTTGATTGGGTAGATTATAAAAAATAATGCAAATTTATTCTTACCGTATTTTACTTTATTTTGGTGAGCTATCACATCGTTTTTCTTAATATATTTTGTTGGTCGGTTTATTTATGTAAACTATCATTTGTATTTTCGTATAATTCATTATGCATCTCTCGGACACCTATGATACATATTTAATATAAGAATCGTAAAAAAAATAAAAATAAAAAAAGCAATCATTTTGATTGGTGTGATATTATTGACAAAAAAAATGTTATCTTTAATCAAATAATTTTATTGTCCTTTTTATAAAATAAATATTATTTCTGTTATTTGTTAGTCCAAAATATATTTTAACTATATTAAAATTTAAAAATAAATGTTGTACCAAATTTCAAGTCACTAAATAGCACATCCCAGGTCATTTAGTAGTTTGGAATTAGTTGGTCGACAAATTTTAATAAAAATCATTCCTTTTTT
Organism: Ochetophila trinervis; assembly: GCA_003254975.1. Classification (NCBI taxonomy): domain Eukaryota; kingdom Viridiplantae; phylum Streptophyta; class Magnoliopsida; order Rosales; family Rhamnaceae; genus Ochetophila; species Ochetophila trinervis. The sequence goes on from QANX01003147.1 coordinate 2,925, forward strand.
TTTTTTGTGCCTTACCTAAAGTTTGGAGGCAAATACATAACATCCAAACAATATTCCAAATATTGGTATAAAACTTGTATATTGAAATACAATTTTTTTTTTTTATCATCTTATAGCAAAGAAATAGCATGGCATATATGAATTATATATATATATGTATAAAAGAAATAAAAAATAATAATATTATAAGATATCGAGGGGACCAGGCAGGAAAAAATAATATATGAGAGGCGGAAAATGGTGGCGGGGTGGTGGTAGCTTTTTATTGAGCACAGCTGTGCATTAGCGGGAGACAGCTGGCATTGTACGGCTTCGAATACGCAGCTACCGTCGCCGTTTCACTCTTCTTTTACAACCGCACCTGTGTCCGAATATTGCAACCCAAAGTCGGAGCCTCCAATAATTAATTTTTTTGAAAGTAAAATAAATGTTTATTTGTTTGCATTAAAAACCATATTTATAAATTTAAACTATTATTAAATGTTGGATAGTAAGTAATTTATTATATTTTATTATTTATGTAATAGTTTATATAAATTTTTTTTTATGTATTTTTTAAAATTTTGATTTGATTTGATTTGATTTAATAGTAAAATTACTCAAAATACATTTGATAAAAATTCAAACTTTTTGGTTCAAAACTCTAATCTCTCAATTTGTAATATAAAAAAATTCCTTCACTTTTCATTTTCTTTTTTTTACCCTTTCCGCTAATAAATTGGCAAGCGGGTCGGGTCCTCACGAATTTTCTTTGGAAATCTTGAATTTTTGGCAACTTTGGTGTTTTTGGGTGGGGACGGATGGATGGTGGCATTTGGGAAGTTGCATTTTTTTGTGTGTTTACTAAATTACCCTTTCATTTTATTTCCTCGTAATGTTGGATTTAGATTTTTTGACAAAGGTTTTTGTTTTTGGTCTTTTACTAATTGCATGGTTTACACGAAATGAATAAGAAAAGTGTGAATTTCTATTGGATAGAATATGATTGACCCAACTTTCCTCTTGGATAATTAATTTAGACAACTTTACATTTTAGTTTTACTTAAATATTCAAAATTACTTTTTTCAAAAGAAAAAAAAAATAAAACCTATTCGGAATTTCATACCTTAAATAATACAGTGTGAGTATATAATTATTCATTCATTTATTTTTTGCAATACGTATTAGTCCATAATTAGACATTTCGTTAATGGATAAGAACATCTTTGAGTTTACTTTTTTATATTATTGCCAAAAAAAAGGGTTACTTTTATATACATAGAAAATGAACATTGTTACCATATAATATACTAGATCTATCCCTAATATCTCGTATGCAAATCCCAAGCCACATTTTGTAAAATCCTCACATTGTCAGCTCATATGTCTTAAATGCAATACGGTTTTATACCAAAATGAATTCCACACCTTTTCTTATCAGTCTCAATCAACTTTAGTCCTACCTTTTTTTCTGCCAAAAAGAATGATGACATTCAATTTAGGACGAGCAATTTCAACTATTTTTTGCTTCATACGACTAATCTCAACTTTTCTATTGTGCAATTATAACATTACAATTAGTAGCATACTTAGAGGACTGCATTTGTTGGAAAACTGTTTTTATTAACAAATAAACTCACAAAAAAGCAGTCAAAAAGAAAATGGACCTTAATGTGGAATCACGGTTTAAAAAGCTTAGGAAAATCCATATACATTTTTACCCCCTAACACTAGAAAAGCAAAGTTGAAACTATGGAGGTGGGTTGGAACCCATAAAATCAGAAGACTCAATATGATATCAATTGGGCATTTGGCATGCCACTATCCATAGAAAAAAATGCTTTTACGTAAAAGTTAGGTTAGATTAACAAACACACCTTCTAAAATACTATTAAATTTTTTATAAAAAAACCTATTTTACTTAACACCTTTTTTCGAATAAAGTAATCCAAAACTGTAATTAATTGCAAACCCATGAATATAAAGTAAAAACTAAAAAAAACAAGAAAGAAAGCAGGAGTTGAAGATGTTTTTTACCATTTCACTCCAATCTTTTTTTTACATACGGTAAAAAATCGCCGCATATAATTTAACAAGTCCGGCATATGGATCAAGTATCAACCAACAAGGGTAAATTTGTCTTTTCCAGTTTTATATAAGTATCCACCAGTTCGCTTTCCAACATTGCCTGTGGAAGGACCTTTCTTTCTCTCTCTCTTTCACACACACACACACACAAAGCCTTTTATCGAGCGGGTCATCAACAACACTTTTCCGGCGACCAGGGCCGGGAAATCCACCGGAAAATAGTCCGGTAGAACTCCAGTTGAGCGGCCGGAGTATCTCGAATCGGGAGTAGAGTTGTTGAGCTTGCGGTTTTGAGCGTTGGAAAAAAGAAAAAGAAGCTAGGAAACCAGAGGGATAAGAAAGAGAGGGCGTTTATGGTGAGACGGCGCCGTTTGGTGATTAGAAGGTTAGGACGGTGGCGTTTGATGGTGTGATTGATCGGGGGTGGGGAGAAGAGTAGATGGGGAGGGTGGTGGTGGGAGTGGCGGTGAGCGTGGCGGTAGCGGCGTGTGCGGTGGCGGCGGTGGCGGTGGGACGGAGAGTGAGGAGTAAGAGGAAGTGGAGGAGAGTAGTTGGGGTGTTGAGAGAGCTTGAAGACAACTGCGAGACTACGGTTGGAAGGTTGAAGCAGGTCGTCGATGCTATGGCGGTGGAGATGCACGCTGGGCTTGCCTCCGAAGGTGGTTCTAAGCTCAAAATGTTGCTCACCTTCGTCGATAATCTTCCCAATGGGTAATCGTATTCGATTCTCTACTTTCTTTTCTCAAACGGGTGTTTGTTAGATATCTCTTTGCTGCTTGATTCGTTTTTTTCTTTTTCTTGGTTTTTGTATCATTTTTGAGTTTTTGTTTGATTGTCGTTCTCTCTCTCTCTCTCTCTCTCTTTTTTTTCGATAAACGTAATTTGAAATTTGTTCCATGTATATGTTCTGTTAAGCGGATGGTTTATGGTACAGTTAATACTTATTATCGTCTTCTTGTTATGTGTTCCTTGGATTCTTGATTGACATTTATGTTCTATTTCTATTTTCTTTCCTTTATTTTTCTTCGTGGGCTGTAGATTTTATGCACATTACGTTCTTTAATTTAAGTATTTTGTTTTTATGACGTTGTTTTATATATCTACGTACTTCTTGATTTAAAGATGCCGCTTTTGGTATTGTGAAATTTTGTGTCCGTTTCTGTCCTTCTTCTGTTTAATAATTTGTTAATTTCTCAGTTGGATTCTTTCTTCTGGATGATACTGTTTCTTGGTTTTTAAAAATGGGATGATTTGGAGCTGTTCACTATTTTAATTTTAATATTTTTGTAATGTTTATCTCCCATTTTGACACTTGATTGTGAATGAATCAATCATTTCACTAATTTATTTAGGAAATTTTTGCTTGAGAACTATATAAATATGGTATACAGAATCTTAAATGTTCTTTCTTCCATTCCCTTCTATTTTCATACGAGTGCAAATGTGGTTGAATTGTTCCACAAATCCTGCATTAAGATTCCACAAATAGAATCTGCTGATTTTCTTTTTCATTTACATGGTTTATTTTGATTGTTTATAAAATAAGTGCAAAAGTGATTCCCAAGCAAGTTTTAATTGTATTAAAGATTGGAAATTCGACTTTATTGGGTGGTCTAAGTTTTTAATTGGTTAATACGTAAGCTTTCACAATATTTATTCGCAAATATTTTGTTCATTCTTTTATTTCTCTTAGCATATAGAGTTCAGTTTCTCCATGATTGATGCAACGATTTTGTTGCAAGTCAGCCCAGGTCCTTTTTCTTTCTGGATGGTTTGACACTAAGATACTGATACTTATGACTGGTAGAAATGCTAGTATTTCTAGCAATGATAATGTGTGGCAGTATCTCACTGGTGTTAGTATGTTATAGCTCTAGTATAGTTTAGGTTATTGAGCCACGCTTACATAATGATTATATGATGTCTAGATTTTTCATTCTTCAATACTTAATTGTCAGTAATTTGAGGTTGATTTTCCCTTTTTAATATCTTTGGGTCAGGAGTGAAAAAGGAACTTATTATGCACTAGATCTTGGGGGTACTAATTTTAGGGTCTTGCGGGTCCAGCTAGGAGGTGGAAGGTCTTCTTTATTGGATAATGATGTGGAACGGCAACCTATTCCTCAACATTTGATGACCAGCACAAGTGAGGTAATTGAATTTACGCATCACAAATTCAACCATTATTTTATCATGTCTTCAAATCTTGCAGTTTTTTTCTGCCATGCAGACTAATCGTTTCTGTTGCCTGCAGGACCTCTTTGATTTCATTGCTTCAGTGCTGAAGGAATTTGTTGATCGTGAAGGAGATGTTCCTGAGAGTTCACTGGATAGAAGAAGGGAACTTGGATTTACGTTCTCTTTTCCAGCGAAACAAATTTCAGTGTCATCAGGCATTTTAATCAAATGGACAAAGGGATTTTCTATTAGAGACATGGTCAGTCACATGGCAAAACTCAATTATTATAGGGACTTTGTGAAGGAAAATAATACTTTTTATAGAAAAATGTTTTTACCTGCTGATGCTGAGTATATGGCGATGTCTGTAGACTGTGCGATCATCAGTATTAAGGAAATCTTGTTTCTGCCTTGGAGTATGATATTTACTCAATTAAAATCCAATTCTTGGGATAATAGTTTGATGTATATGATACCTATGGCCAATTATAGCAAACTTAATGCTGCCTGATTTTTTTTTTTTTATTGTAGTTTTGATTTCCACAACTTGGCTATCGCTCTCCTAATATACAGCGGTAAAAAATGTTTCAGGTTGGGAAGGAGGTTGCAGGATGTCTAGAGCAAGCAATGAGCAGAAAGGGCCTGAATATGAAGGTGGCAGCGCTGGTATGAAAGTGCTTGCTTTTCACTATAAAATGATTTGTAATAGGATAAGAGTATGGCTACTTAGCCACGCTTACATGATTGATGTGTTGTAAGTTCACCATTCATGAAAAAATGTAAAAGAAAGGTGGATTTTTGCAAGGGGAAGTTTGATTTTATCTGTATGATACATGTATGTTATAGTTGCTCAAATGCAATGGGAGTATCTTTCTGCAAACATAGAGGTTTTGTACCTTTTGTTTATTGGTCATTAGTGTTGATGATTTTCAAATTGTTTATGGGCATTTCTTCAGTCTGTTATGAGTGCCTGCTGTATTAGTACATAACATATAATCAATATTTCTGGTTGAAGGTGCAAAAGGCAATGTAATTTTGTGAACAAGTAGATGCATGCATGTATGAATTTTTTGTAAGAAGATTATCTGTATGTATGGCTTGAATATATCCATGTGTACATCCACCGATGTGTATAAGCCTGATTGAATTGTGTGTATTTGCATGTATGTCCTCAACTTCACAGCTATCGTCCCATAAGTTGGAGTATTATATATGCCTGTTATTCTAATGTAGGTTAATGACTCTGTTGGAACGTTAGCTCTTGGGCATTATCATGATGCAGACACTGTTGCTGCAGTGATAATTGGAACAGGTACAAATGCCTGTTATTTGGAGCGGACAGATGCTATCATAAAGTGTCAAGGGCTTCTTACAACTTCTGGAGGCATGGTATCCTCTCTTTGGTCTCCCTTCAACATTATCTAATTTCCCTTCTTAGAAAATGATATTTTATTTTTGTTTTTTAGTTTTACTTATTTTTCCAAATAATTTTCTCTTGATTAGGTTGTCAACATGGAATGGGGAAACTTTTGGTCATCTCATTTACCAAGAACCACATATGACATTGATTTAGATGCTGATAGCCCTAATCCAAACGACCAGGTAAAGTTTTACTTGCTCTTTTGTTGCTTGGTTGTCAAATTGAAATCTTACATTGTTAGAGAATTTGATGCAGGGTTTTGAGAAAATGATATCAGGAATGTATCTGGGTGACATCGTAAGGAGAGTGATTCTAAGAATGTCAGAAGAGGCAGATATTTTTGGACCTGTTTCTTCCAAGTTATCAATGCCCTTTATTTTGAGGTGTGTTCCTTTCTCCCTCTTCCCCCGCGCCGCAACAACCCCCCCCCCCCCCCTTCTCTCTCTCTCTCTCTATATATATATATATATATATTAAATAATGTGTCTATAGCACTCGCTCCTATTTCTCAGCTATGCATAAAATTGTACAAAGTTACACATAAGATCCTTGCTATTTTCTCCTACATTGCTTCTTTTTTGTTCTAATGGCCCCTAAGTGAACTTTTTTTTTTTCAACAAACATGCAACTTGAGTGCCTAATGTTTGGAGCTTCTTAAACAACTATTTATAAGTAGTTTAATTTTTTGGTTGAGATCAATGGATACAGTTTTTGTGGTTTTCACTTATGTTTCCTATGGAATATAGCTAAAAAGATGATAAAACAAAGTTCATTTGTATCACTATGCCATACTGATAATTCTAATGTTTTTGGTTTGCTTGGCAGTTAAGATGTATAGCAGTTACATCATTTGATAGTGATAGTTGGTTATAGATTCTAGGTTCGGCTCCTACAAAATAGAGGCTGCAAATTAGTGCTCCAAAATTTTACTGTATATTTATGTTCTTATTAAGTGAAGAGATACTATGCTGAGGGAGAGAGATTGCTTTCTTCTTTTGTCTAAGAAAATAGAAGGCTTGTCAAGATGTTATTTTAGTTTATGCTGCTTTAGCCACATTTTTTTTTTCTTTGCAGTAAGATTTCAGCAACCTTAGTGAAGTTATGTTGCTTTAAATACTTATTTTTTGTGTTAAGTTTTCATCAACTCAAAAAAGCTTAAGCTGAGTGGATGTTGGTCTAACTATGCATCTTAAGGTAACACAATAGATAGAGATGAGTATTACTCCCTCCCAGATGTGTGTTTGATCCAATAATGGATAAAAATTGGGCGTTACATATGCTTAACAGAGATAGGGGTTAGAAGGATTGGTTCCAAGACCAGTTAGATAATTAGGTTCGCATTGAAGGAAGGTTGAGTTTCTATCAATCTCTAAATCTTAAAAGGAAAGGAAAGGAGGCAGTCTGAACCTTTTTGTTTGTTTTCTAGGATTCTCATATCTGTTTGATTATTTTCCTTTTAATTAGGTAAAGTGTTTTATAAACCCTAACACAATATATAGTTAATAGGCTGTAAGCACTGTTTTTGGTATAAGCCTCATGATCTAATGATAGTGATAGGAGATATAAGATTAATTTTTCATTTCTAGGTAAACAAAAATGGTAAAGTTGATTTGTACCCGAATTTTCAAACATTGAGATGCATGATAATATAATGTTCTTAGGACACTATAAGGAAGTATATTAATTGATAATATTATAGTGTCCTAAGGAAGTATATTAATTCATTCAACTATTCTAAAAATTGCAAAAGACTTGATCATTTGCCATTTGCATTATCAATTTTCAGGACGCCGTTGATGGCTGCAATGCATGAGGATGACTCTCCTGAGTTGACAGAAGTAAGAAGAATTTTAAGCGACATTCTGGAGGTAATTAGCCCTGGATTAAATTTTTTGGCCATTGTTCTGTGCTATTAGATAATACATAAACTCAAAAGCAGTTGCCTATATGGTTCTCTGAGGTTTGTTTGTTTTTTTTTTTTGGTGGGTCTGGGTGGTTTCAGATTGCTGATGCTCCTTTAAGGGTCCGAAAGCTTGTGGTTAAGGTATGTGATGTGGTTACCCGCAGGGCTGCTCGATTAGCAGCTGCTGGTATAGCGGGAATCTTAAAGAAGATTGGGCGGGATGGGAGTGGTGGCATAACGGGTGGAAGAAGTAGAAGCGATAATAGAATTAGAAGAACAGTTGTTGCTATCGAAGGGGGTTTGTATACAAGCTATACAATGTTTAGGGAGTACTTGCATGAAGCCTTGAATGAAATATTAGGGGAAGAAGTTTCCCAACATGTTTTTCTCAAGGCTACAGAAGATGGATCCGGCATTGGAGCAGCTCTTCTTGCCGCTTCACAATCGTCTGACAGTGTGGATAGGGTACAGTTGCTATAAATATATATATTCGATATATACATATAGCCCCCTGTAAATGTAGAAATCATTTTCCATAATCAATATCTCTTTGTATAAGGAAACAAGGTTTGTCTGTCCATATTTTTTTTTTCCTCCAAGCTCCTCCCCATCTCTCATTTCTCTATATCATTGATGCTAGCAGTGGGAAATTGGGTTTTCTCTACAAAAATTTCTGGGCAAGGATGTCATTATTGGTAAACTTTGGGCAATTTGATGCTTATTTGTTTGTGAGCATATGAAATGTAGATGTCTTTTATAAAATAGAATACGAGTGTTGTTTTTGGCAAAATAACTTTTGTTGTTTAGTGGTTTCGTTGGTTTTCTGAGAATTGCTCAAGGAAAATCTTTTCATTTCCAATTATCACCAATAACAATGACAGTCATATTGCAGCAAAAAAATAAAAATAAAACAATGAGTCATATTTTATATAATGTAAGGTGATAATGTTACCTTAGAGGCTCCAAGAACCACAATTAGTTCCCTATACATCCATCCTATCCATCCTATTTAGGGAGGGGAGGACGCGGTCTAGTTTGAGTTGATTTTTTATAAAATTTTAGACGAAATTATAGTTGATGGTTTAATTTAATAATAAAGCAAACCAAACTGTTAGAACTATTCAAACTAAACCATTCATGAACAGTTTAGTTTTTATAATTTAATTTTATAGTACAAATTTAATTTACAAAATTAAAATACAAATTAATGATCCATTATTTAATTTTATAGTATAAATTTAATTTAATAATATAGTCTAAATTCTAAAGTTTAAACTAATTTTAATACTATAATACTAAGTTCAAACTAAAAATATTACAATTTAAAATCTAAATTAAAAATAATCAAATAAAAAATATATATTAAAATTCAAAATCTCCCATTAATAATAAAAAATATTTAAAAAATATATATTAGTAATATATATCATTAATAATAAAAATATATTATATATTAGTGGGGGTTTGAATTGATTTGGTCTGAAAATCATCCAAACTGCAAACTAAATCAGCAGTTTAGATGGTTTTTGGACTGAACCAAATTGTTTATCCTCTATAAATCGAATCAAAAACAACAATTTAGTTTGGTTTAAACGGTTTTGTTTGGTTTTGTCCACCTCTAGTCCTATTGGCATTATCTTCTTTAAAGTAAATCCACTTTTGGTCTAAAACGTTTTATAATAATAACAATAATAATAATATTTGTGTAAAAGATGTTAGAAAGTGGGATGTATCAATACTTGCCCAAATTTTAATCGTACAGGAAGACGAGCAAGCTCAGGCAAAAGTAAATAAATAAATAAAAGCCCAAAAAAAAGGTTGAGAAAGTGTTTAGTTTGAGGTCGCAAAAACTGGAAATTAGGGAATCATTCTGATATTTAATATTGCTAGACTATTGCATATGAGGTCGAATCCAAAGGAAAAAGAAATAGTAGATGATTTTTGTGGTTATTCATTTGCTAAAGTATTTTGGGGATTAAGTTCACCATTTTGACTTTTGAGGATTTATGTAATGTTATGGTTGGAAATAAAACAAGCTTCCCTCCATTCCACCGGAGTCATCTTGAACTCGATCAAGAGTATGAACTACTAGTTACAGAAAAAGAAAAGAAAAGAAAATGTATGAACTGCTGGCTTGGATCTCACACACACACATATCATCTTGAACTCGATCGAGAGTATGAACTACTAGTTACGAAAAAAGAAGAAGAAGAAGAGTATGAACTACTGGCTTGGATCTCATTCAGACACGTATAAATATTTTGTGATGTATGAGGTCGCTAGTGGTGGGGCAATCAATGCCTACTCTTTTGAGAATAGACATTGTATCTTAACTATGTATTTATATGTAGAAAAATTCTATAATTTCATTATTTTTTTTTTAAGATTGTTGCTAAAAATTTATTATCAATTTCATCACTGATAATTTATTTTAATAATAAAATTATTGCTGATAATAATTTTTAGTGACATTCCTGATGAAAAAAACATCAAATATTTGATTCGTATAAGGAGTTTGCATATATATATATATATATTATATATATATATATATTATATATATAGAGAGAGAGATTTATTCGCTCATCCAGAATTGTGCAGAAATGATCACTAATAGATACTATTAGTGACAAAGATATCACTAATAGTAGCTATTCATATCGTTCTACGCACAAATTCATTTTAAATTCTGGATATGTTGCTCCTTGCATGTAATTGGGCAAAGAGCATAAAGTGCAATATATGCAACACAAAGGGCTCGTTTGGTACGTTGTATTGTATTTGATTGTATTGTATTGTATTGT
>QANX01003147.1:16991-35798 GCA_003254975.1 Ochetophila trinervis
TTTTTTTTTTTTTTTTTTTTTTTTTTTTTTCTTTGTATTTTTAATCCATAAAGTGAATACTGACAGTATTGTGACTGTAAGAGGGGGATTTTTGGATAAGGAGATAATGCTATTATGTATATGATGTCTTCCACTTAAGCTTAACTGCCAGGATATGTGGATTTTTTTCATAAATTGTTGTATATTATCATAATTAAATCACTGTGGTTATGCAGAAAAGTTGCTGTATCATCTTTTGTTTTAAACAGTTAGGCTATATTTAGAGCTTAAAATCTACTAGAGATTATTTGACTATAAAGAAAATTGTGAGAAAAAAAGAAGAAGAAGACAAATATAGTATCCATTGTTATTTTCTTAAAAAATATAAAACACATTATAAAAACTTTTATTTTGATTTTTTTTTCTCTAATCTTTTTCTTATGTGGTTTTCGTGTTCCAAACATAGGGTTGGTGGTTCATTTCTCTTTTTTTTTTTTTTTTTAATTTCTATGTGCTTTTGGTAAGTCAATATAATATTTCCTCAATGGAAATATAGTTATGATTGTGCTGTGAACACTGAGAATCTAATAAAACTGAGTGATATGATGATGGATCATTCTCTTGGTCCTAACGTATGTAAGCTACTATGCTATTTATTACCATTTTCTTCAATTTGAAATGTTGCTAATATACAAGCACTTTTTGTTGGTAAACCCCTTTCTTGATAATCTTTTATTTCAAAAGGAGTTTCTGCTAAAATTTTGTTAATTTGTATGCCATTTTTGTTGTTTACTCTCTAATCTTTGTTTCATTATTTTATTCGAGGCCTTGTGTATTGCATGCATTATCTAAAGAAAAATGATGACTGGTTTCGGGCTAAATTGGAACCTTTTTTGAAAAGTTGGTTGGTAGCTGGTAGGTTGTACATTGCTTTAAGTCATCTTTAAATATTCAGGCTCTGTAAATGGTCATTATGATAAACCTTTTTTCTTTCCTATTTCTAAAATAGTGTAACTTAATCTTTTCAAAAGTACCTTTGTTTAGCTAAGTTGTTCCTAGACTGCATTCGCTGCTCTTTTATTTAGTCAAGAAGATTGCTTGAGCATCTCGTTAGGATTTAATATGTGATGTATATTGAGAAAAATGTTAATAAAAAAGAAAGAGCTCCAAAATAATGTATAATATAAATTTAATTGGAATCGTTCAAAAAATCTATAAAAGTCTATAAAATTTTTGGAGTAGAGTGAGAGACTTTTTATAAGCATAAAATTTTTATTTTTGACTAAAAAATCTACAAAAGTCTTTCATTTATAAAAGTATATTATTGACAAATTGAATACCTCATGACTTTATAAACTTTTAAAAAGTTTTAATTGAATACTACATTACTTTTATAAAATTTTTAAAAAATTTTAAAAGTCTAGATTGAATACCTAATGACTTTATAAAATTTTTAAAAGTTTAAATTGAATACATCTAAACTTTTTAACTTCACAAAAATCTTCTAAAATTTTGATTAAATACACCTCCCTTAGTCAGGTGCAGACTGAGGACTTGGATTGTGATTGGAAGTGGGCATTGAAACTGTCATTCATGTTATAAGGGGTGAGCTAAATACAATTTTTTAAGGCTTCCAATGGCACTAATTGTTCTAAAAGGTAAAATTACATATTTAAGGAAAGTAAAAATTACTAAAAGTTTTTTGTGATCACTGATCACAAACTTTTTATATAAATATTTTTTTTTTATTTCCATAATGTTAGTTTTAGTTTCTTTTTTTGATCTTTTTTTCTTCATTCTTGGCTAATTGGAAAACCCTCCATGAAGCCAATAACAAAGCAAGAAAACTCAAGGCCATCAAAAGATCGAGAGCAACAAACAAGTGAAGTAGCGCTGCGCGGGGCTCTTCAAGAAAGCCAGCGAGGTGAGCGTGCTCTGCGGCGCCGAGGTAGACGCTGTCGTCTTCTCTTCGAACAGCAAGGTCTTCTACTTCGGCCACCCAAGCCTCGAGGCCGTCATCCACCGCTGCATCCACGGCACCGCTGCCACTTCTCTGGAGCTGACGGTGGCGACGGCAGCAGCAGCGTGAAAAGAGTTCAACAGAGAGTACGGAGAGGCGGTGGAGGAGCTGGAGGCGGAGAAGAAAAGAGCAGAGGAGGTGAAGGCGGTGGAAGGGATGAGGCTGGAGGAGCTGGAGATGTTCATGGCAGCGCTGAAAGAGATGAGGAGGAAGGTGGCGGATAAGACTGAGGACCTCCTCAGCACCACCACTGCTTCTGGGTTTGGGTTTGGTAGAGAAGATGATAATTCCAATTGTTTTGGGTTTGAAAATGTAGGATTTTGATTTTATTTTATACTTTTTTTTTTTCGAAGGTGTATGTGTATGGCTGACTTTGACTTTGGAAGAGATTTGATTTTTTTTAGGATTTTTGATAGTTTTAGGTTTTCTGACACATCAAAAAAGAAATTTTATATGAATAAAAGTGTTTTTAGAAGTTCTTTTTTTTTGCAATCTTTCTTATTCTACTGTTCTAATTTTTGTTTTGTTTAAAGAAAATAAAAGGGATTTTGATATATATGTAATAATGTAATATATATATATATTTATAAATTTATTTTCATTCGACATTTTGTGTAAAGGAGGAATTTTAGTAATAATTTATTCTCTAAAACTTTTTTGTTGGACTAAGATTCATATGTAATTTTTTGATCTCTATAAAACAATAACTGTATATATATATATATATAAATATTTTTTGTTGGTAAAAGTGTATATATATATATATTGCTATTGCACTGTTTATTCTAGTTCCTACTGCTTTTTTACTTATAATATACGTAAAAGCCATAGGTCAGAGGGATTAAAATTTGACTTTTTAGTTTTTATCAATGATTGAAGAAAAGATTTCATAAAAAAAAAATATAATTGAAGAAAAGAAATAAAATAAAACGAAAAAGATTCCAATTATGTGTCTTAAATCAATAAAATGAGAGAAATAGAATCAGCAATATTCTAGAGAGACGTTAATATGGTAGAAAGAAAAAAAAAATATATATATATATATATATTCATAAAAAAAAATATAGATATAGATATAGGTTTCAGTCTTTTTTATATATGCATGGTGGCTATGTAGATTAATGCTATTGATTTTGAATATATGAATTCTAGACTCCTTCGCATAGTAAAAATTATGAAATGCGGTGAGAGTTTTATTTTATAAAATAAAATAAATAAAATTAGAATTAACTTATATATATATTTACACAACAACAAAAATTCATTCAAAAAAATTCATTATATTTTGTTTTGTTTGATTTTAAATTGATCTAATATTTTGAGAGGGGAAATAAGTAATGTTCTTAATTACAGATAAAATGGTTAGAATTCTATTTTTTTTGGAAAAAAACAATGTTAGGAATACTAAATCTTTGCTTGACATGATTTATGAAATGCCTTTCGAAATCTTTAATCGAAAAGCTTTCATACTGAACATAATTAATCCGATTTTAGATTATAAAAGAAAAGCTCCGACAAAATAATTAAAGGAGTAATAAAGAAGCATTTTAACCACAAAAAGAAAAGAAAAGAAAAAGGTAATAAAGAAGCAAAATCAAAATTATGAACGTGGTCTATGCTATATTTAAAGCCAAGTTAATAGGTTAAATAAAAAAAGAATTGTATAAGTTTAATTTATTTTATTGCAAAAAAATATGATATAGGAATTAATAAAATTATGTGTCTGTATGTCTTTATTTTATTTTTTTGGGTTTTTATAAAATAAAAAGAAAATGTTGAGAAATTAAAAGTTTATTGTAGCTTTTTGATGGAAAAGTATATGAATTTATATAACAGCTTTACATTATTACACAAATCACAAATATGTGTATCTTTTTCATTTATTCACTGTATATAATTTTTTTGGTTTAATTTTTTTAATTTAAATTAAAATAAATTTTTAAATTTTTTTACAATACTAACATATGCAATTATTATTAAAAAAAATTGATCAAATCAAAAAATATGGTAGTAAATTTATATATTTAAAGACCTAAAAATATATTATGAAAATTTTAGAAAAATTAAATTAAATTTCAAAAATGGTAATTAAAATTAACTATTATTTTTTTCCAAACACTGCATATTTTATTTTTGGAAACAATTTTGATAAATTTTTGTAATAGGCGCAAAAATAGTTATTTTATACTCCTAAGAGTAAAATCTAGGGAAAATTATTGGAGATTAAAAAAAGAAAGAATAAAAGAAGAATTAGATATGATGAAACAGAGGAAAAGACTAATGGCGTCGAAATCTTCAGCTACGCCATATCCAAGCGCTGCGAGAGTTTTCGACTCTCCTTGTTATCCTCAATATCCTGTTTCTCTCAAATATAAGACTTCTTTACTTCTCTCTTTCTGCCTAAATACACATCGATGTTTCATGAACCTTTGTCATGTCTAATGTTCAAGTTCTATACAAAAAGCCATGAAGTTTAATTTCGCAATTTCTCTGATGGTTTTTCTCTTGATCATCCAATGAATTACTTCTTTTTTCTTTTTGTTATTTTTTTAGTGAATTAGTTTCAAATTTTTTGTCGACAGATTATATTAAATATTTAAACTTTGGTTTTGTAACACTGGAAATAAGCATGCAGAGTAAAATTCTTGAAGAATTCCGACGAACCCACTAGAAAATTTCTAAACTTTAGGTGGAAATTTTGGAATTTGGATGGAAAATTTTAGAGGAAGCCTAGTTTCAATGGCAATTTCGAAAAAAAAAAAAAAAAAAGTCAGATGTTTTCAAGAGTGACAAATTTTGGGTGTGAGAAGACATTGTTTATTGAATTGTGGTTACTCTGTGAATGATTAAAAATGATATACTGTCCTTTATTAAGAGGCACTACTAAGCACCTAGTTTTGAAAGTTCTAACCAAGCTAAAACTATCTTAGTGGGGTGTATTCAATTAGGACTTTTGAAGATTTTTTCAGACTTTTTTAAATCATAGACTTTAATGGATTTTTATAGACTTTGTCGAGTTTATAAAAGTATACTTAACTTTGAATGACTTCTATAATTTTTTATTTTAAAATGACTTTCATAGACTTTGAACAACTTTTATAAACTTTATTTTTAATGACTTATAAATTTAAATGATTTTTATAGACTATGTTTAAAAACTTTTATATCATTTCACATAGCTATGAAATATTTTTATACAGTTCTGTTGATTTTCATTTTAAAAATATTTTAGTATACTCTCATTAATTTTTAAATATAATATAGACTTCGTAGTAGTATAATTATATTTTTTTACATAAATAAAATATTTTTAACAGAATAAAAATATAAATTATCTCAATAAAAAAATTTAATTCAAAAATTATTTACCAAAATTCATAATTATTTTTATTTTTTAGTATTTAAAAATATATTAGATATTCTACTTTTCATATTAAGCAAAAGTAAATGAGCAAAAACAATATACAAATATATATATATATATTTTAGTCAAAGTATATATATACATATATATATATATATTGATCTCTGATACTTTCTTTTTATCCACTCTTTGAGCTTGTCTCATAGTTGTTTAAATACGTTCCCTTTAGGCTGCTGTTAGTCCTGCTTACGACGCGTCTGTATCTCAGATCTACCAATTGTCCTTCACGTCAGCTATTTTGATGTATTTCTTCAATCTTTGAATCAGACTACTTTATTATATGAGAGTTGATGTATTATGAGACTTATATTTACCCTATGTTAGAGACTCTGATGAGACTTATTATCCTTTATGTGCTTTATATCATATGATGTTTATGGATAAGTTGTTTTTAGTCATTGTTTTCAGTGTTGTTGTACCCTTTGTTAAGGAGATTTCACTGTGCTAAGTCCGGGTTAGTACAATGGGGTTAACCTAAGCGGAATTGTCCCGTGTGTCCTGGCCAGACCTCGGGTGCGGTCCTGTCAATGAAACTGTCATTTATGTTACAAGGTGTGAGCTAAATACAATTTTCTAGGGCTTCCAATGGCACTAATTGTTCTGAAAGGTTAAATTACATATTTAAGGAAAGTAAAAATTACTAGAATTTTTTTTAAGGAAAGTAAAAATTACTAAAAGTTTTTTGTGATCACTGATCACAAACTTTCTATATAAATATTTTTTTTATTTCCATAATGTTAGGCTTAGTTTCTTTTTCTTTTTTTTTACATTTTTTCTGCCTTTTTGGCTAATTGGAAAATCCTTCATGTTTTTCCACCATGAAGCCAATAACAAAGCCAAGAAAAACCAAGGCCGACAAAAGATCAAAAGCCTTAATTTCAAGGGTTTCAGGATTTACCGATAAATAGTGTGTTAAGTGAACGATTGAGTTAGGACACTTTGTTGCACACAACTTTAATTTAAGTGTTTGAGAACCTAAGTTAAATCATGTGATGTTTATCTAGGATCCGAGTTAGTTTCAGGAGAAGATCCATCTGCAGATCGAGTATGAGCTGTACGGTGTGAAAGGATTTTCTTTCTTAAATTGTTTTGGGTTATGAGATTAATTATCTATATATATATATATTAATGTTGCATAATAAACAAATATTTCCTCAAAGAAAAGCATGATTTCATATTATTATTCATTATGATCATTATCATATTATTTATATTATGAGACATCATTATGAGCATTATTATCATGTTTATTATGATAACTATCATCATGAAAAGTTACGAGAATAAAATAAATTTTTATCACGCATCTTTATACATAAGGCTTATGAGAAAAGAATACTATTTTCAGCATGCATCTTTATTCATATTATTATTAATGAGATATGTGTGCCCCATACCGAGTTAGATATATTGTGATGTGATGTGATGATGATGTATGATGGATATGGTTGATGGTATTGTGCCCATGGCACCAAAGATGATTATTGCCATCCCCCTTGATGCACGTATATTCATTGTGTAGATGTGAGATTCCTGCATGGGCCATTCGGGACGCTGAAGGGTTCCATGAGTTTTCCCCTTCCCCGAACTGCGATGCCTTGGGACGCCAAGGACCATCGTATGATAGTAGGCTTGCGGTATGATTAGGTATACGAGTACTGAAGAGTAAAGTATTTTATGCATTCATCTTTGTGAGCATTTGATATATATATTCTATTATATATGTATACGCATGGATACAGATTTAAAATATCAAAGTTACAAATTATGTTATACATATCTTATGAGTATACAGTGTATGATTTATATACTATACAATGCCTGCCTATGCATGAATATCAAAGTTATGCATTGAAGAAATGAAAACAGGGTTGTGCGAAATATTTTGCAAACATAAGACTTTTCAAAGGATGAATGTGAGGTTTCAAAAAAGTTATAGTTTCGAATACTTTCTTTTTATCCACTTTTTGAGCTTGTCTCATAGTTGTTTAAATCTGTCCCCTTTGGGCTACTACTGGTCCTGCTTATGCTGCGTCTGCATCTCGGATCTACGTGTTGTCCTTCCCCTCAGCTATTTTGATGTATTTCTTCTATCTTTATATCATACTACTTTATTATATGAGACATGATGTATTATGAGACTTATATTTACCCTATGCTAGACCCTCTGATGAGACTTATTATCCTTTATGCGTTTGATATCATATGATGTTTATGGATCAGTTGTTTTTAGTCATTGTTCTAAGTGTTGTTGTTCCCTTTGTTAGGGAGATTTCACTGTGCTAAGTCCGGGTTAGTACAATGGGGTCGTCTTAGGTGGGATTGTCCTGTGTGTCCTGGCCAGACCTAAAGTGCAGTCCAGTCATTGAAACTATCATTTATGTTACAAGTGGTGAGCTAAATACGATTTTCTAGGGCTTCTAATGACGCTAATTGTTCTAAAAGGTAAAATTACATATTTAAGGAAAGTAAAAATTACTAGAATTTTTTCCTTTTTTACCTTTTTTCTTCCTTCTTGGCTAATTGGAAAACCATCCATGTTTTTCCACCATGAAGCCAATAACAAAGCCAAGAAAACCCAAGGCTGGCAAAAAATCGAAATGAAAAAGCTCAAGAACAAGAGCAACAAATAGGTGACGTTATCGAAGCGCCGCGCGGAGCTCTTCAAGAAAGCCGGCTAGGTGAGCGTGTTTTGTGGTGCCGAGGTCGCCATCGTTGTAACATCCTGTTTTGAGAAAGATAGTAAATTTTTTAAAATTGACTAATTTGACCTTAAGTGGGCCCAGGGTTGACTTTTTATGTGTTGTGTTTTGGCTTTGACTTTAGTACAGCTGCGTAGAGCTAGTCAATACGAGTCCGTAGACTAGTAGTACGCTTGATTCGGAGTTAAGACCGTGAAGTTATGGTCATTTTAGTGTGAGAGGCTTTTTGGTAAATTGGCAAGGGTGAGAAAAAGACCAAAATGCCCTTACCTTCATCTTTAAAAATCTCTAGATTCTGGAAATTTTGCTCACACCCCCCATAGACACCTCCCACGAACCTTCACTGCGCGACCTTCCCACGCCGGCAGCTGCCACACCGTGGCCGGAGCTGGCCGACAACCACCTTTAGATCAAAGCCAGCAAACTCCTCTTCCTCCCTGTACCGGTGGTTCGCCGTGAAATGACCCAGATCACCGGAAAACACAGCGAAACCGAGAGCCCGCGCAACCGTGCACAGTCGCGACATCATATTTGGCTGGCCGGATCTCACTGTTCCGGTGGAGTTAGGGAGCGTGCTTGATACCATTGGAAAGCTGGTGCGACGATCTACATTTTGGTACCGAGATTGACCCTAGAAACCGCCGGAGCAAGGCAAAAAGCGGTAGCGAAGTCTTGGAAAAACCACCGCGACAGCCACCACCTCTACCCTGATCTACTCTGATCGCTGGCGAGTGGCACGACACAGCCACCACCACGAGCTTTAGACAGTGCCGACGACCAGATCTGCACTTTCCCAAACTCTGACGACCGCCGCACGCCCAGCCCACAGCCGCCGCCGTCTTCCTCCATGCGCCGCCACCAATCTCCTTATTTTCCGGCGAGTGAGTGCTCACCACCCGTCCTAACGCGTTCCTAGGGTCGTGGGCAAGCTTTCTGTACCTTCAATTTGATCTAATTTTGATCGGATTCGAAAACGCCAATCTCGGCCGAGGTCCGATCTTCCGGGACCGATTCCGATCAATTGCTGCGATGAATCTTGAAATTGAAGGTAGCTTCTCGTTCCTTGCATCTTCAATTTCGTTTCGGTATAAAGTTTGTTGAAATCATAATTGAAACGGGAAAATCCATGTATTTTGGGGATTTTTGCCGATTTGGGAGATTTTTGTAATTTCCAAAAATATTGGGATATTTTTGTGATTACTGAAAATGTTGGGCAATCTTAGTAAATAGTGTTTTAATCTTGTAATTGGAAACTCAGAGGACTTTTATGAGCTGTCGGTTAATTTTCGGATATTAAAAGAATTTTCGGTAAATTATTTTTAGGTGTTCGTACACGATCGAGGGCTGGGCCGGAGATCCAGCAGGAGCACGCGTCATATCAGTGAGTGCATTTATTTTCTAAACATTTTGGGATTATATATTATTATGATTTACTCGCATACAATTTGTTTTGATTGGATTTTTCTTGTGCATATTAAATTATGCTTATTAAATATATTATATGCTGATTTAAATGGTTGATTATTTGAAACTATATATGCATTTGTGGTTTTAAAGGAATTTTATATGAGATTGGTGTTTTAAATGGTATTTGGTGATTTATGAAATTTTGGATATTTGGCAAGTTTGTAAAAATGGTAATTTCAAAGAAAATTGTGGCTCTTATGAAATTTAAGAAATTTTTGGGGAAAATTTTTGATATTCGAAATATTTGATTGTTTTTCATAAATTTTGTTAAATAGAAGATTTTTGGAAAATTGTTTAAAAATAAAAGGATTTGCAAAATGGCTTAAAAATAAAAGGATTTGAAAATTTGAAGATATCATGGATGATTTTAGAAATGATTTTGAGGAATACCACACGGTATTGTATGATGATTGAGATGTATGGATTATTATTGCGCGCTATATTATTATTATGCCATCCTCTGCTGCGGACACTTGTCGGGAGAGAGATGATGAGGATCCTGCCATGACGGATTTGGGACCCCGGTTCGTTGTGATGAGTATACCCCCATCCCTGCCTGTGACGCCATCAGGACGCTAAGTGTCACACGGCAACGATACTGTGATGTGGTACTGGGTTGATTTATCTGATTTGGATTTATACGATTTAGATTTATATGGGTTGATTTATATGATTTGGATTTATATGAATTAGATTTATGTGATTTTTGATTCATGGTTGCAGTTATGATTTTGTATTCATGGATTTTGTCTCATGGTTTTAGATTGTGGATTTTGAATTTATGGGTTGCAGCCCATGGTATTTGGTTTTAGATCAGTTTTGGATTTAGCAAATGTTCTACTTGCCATTTTATACAAACATGATTTACAAATAAATTTAATGTTTCTTGTTGAGATTATATTTATGGTTTTAGTGATTGATTCGTGATTTCGATGATCGTTTTAAATTACATTTTCGCCCGATAAACTGTTTTATAATGATTTAATGATTTTGGGGATAAAACTAAGGGTTTTGTGAAATGATTTTCAAAACGGGGAACTTTTCAACTGAGTGACGTGAGGTTTGAGTGAAATAATTTTAACTACTGAGCTTATATTTTGTAGTTATCTAGGAGCACTCACAGAGATTTTATATCTCACGTTTTGTGTTTTTAACTTCGTTCCCTAGGTCCTAGCTGCAAGTCCTCATGAGCTACCGCCGGCATTGCATTCATACCTGACTTCCGCTACTGCCTTTACTTGTATTAAACTCTGTTCCTTGTATTTTGTTTATTCTTGGATTTGTATCATTTATATTTCTGTTTACCTCACTTAGTGGCGCTGACTTTCCCACTTGCTTCAAACCCACATTATTGGTTGAGTATGAAATTCTTATTGTTGCATGGCATACTTTATTTTATAATTTATATCTTATCTACTTTTCGTCCTATTTATTGATTTATTGTTTATTAAACCCCTTTCGGAGGAGGATTCTGTCTGCTGCCCCGAAGAGTTCTGGTGGAATCTTCCTTAGGCGGGGCCTCTCCGATTAATCTGGAGGGATTTCCGGGGCGGGTCCTGGGTGGGTCCTGTCAATCGTCGTCTTCTCTTCGAACAGCAATGTCTCCAACTTTGGCCACCCAAGCCCCGATGCTGTCATCCACCGCTACATCCACGGCGCCGCTGCCACTTTGCCGGAGCTGACGGTGGCGATAGCAGAGGCGATGGAAAGAGAGTTCATTAGGGAGTTCGGAGAGGCAATGGAGGAGATGGAGGCAGAGAACAAAAGAGCGGAGGAAGCGAAGGCGGTGTGGAGCGAGAGGTTCTGGTGGGAGGAGGATGCGGTGGAGGGGAAGAGGCTGGAGGAGCTGGAGATGTTCTTGGCGGCGCTGAAGGAGATGAGGAGGAAGGTGGCAGATGAGACTGAGGACCTCCTCAGCACAGCCACTGCTTCTGGGTTTGGGTTTGGTAGAGAAGATGATGATTCCAATTGTTTTTCGGTTTGGGTATGAAAATGTAGGATTTTGATTTTATTTTATTTTATACTTTTCTTTTTTGGACGGTGTATATGTATGGTTGACTTTGGAAGATATTTGATTTTTTTTAAGATTCATATGGAATTTTTTGATCTCTGATATAACAATAACTATATAAATATATATTTTTATTTGGTTGATGATATTGTGGCCATGGCACCAGAGATGATTATTGCCATCCCCCTTGATGCACGTGTATTCATTGTGCAGATGTGAGATTCCCACATAGGCCTTTTGGGATGCTGAAAGGGTACATAATTTTCCCCCTCCCCGCTTTGCGATGCCTTGGGACGCCAAAGACCATCGTATGGCAGTAGGCTTGAGGTATGATTGGGTATACAAGTATTGAAAAGTAAAGTATTTTATGCATTCATCTTTCTGAGCATTTGATATATATAAATATATATTCTATTATATATGTATATGCATGGATACAGATTTAAAAGATCAAAGTCACAAATTATGTTATACATATCTTATGAGTATACAGTGTATGATTTATATACTATACAATGCATGCCTATGCATGTATATCAAAGTTCTGCATTGAAGAAATGAAAACAGGGCTTTGAGAAATATTTTACAAACATGGGACTTTTCAAAAGGGCGAATGTGAGGTTTCAAAACAGTTATAGTTTCAAATACTTTCTTTTTATCCACTCTTTGAGTTTGTCTCATAGTTGTTTAAATCTATCCCCTTTGGGCTGCTGCTGGTCTTGCTTACGCCGCGTCTGCATTTTGGATCTATCAGTTGTCCTTCCATTCAGCTATTTTGATGTATTTCTTCTATCTTTGTATCATACTACTTTATTATATGATACATGATGTATTATGAAACTTATATGATCATTATCTTATTATTTATATTATGAGACATCATTATGAGCATTATTATCATGTTGATTATGATAACTATCATCATTAAAAGTTACGAGAATGAAAGATATTTTTGTCACGCATCTTTATGCATATGACTTATGAGAAAGGAATACTATTTTCAGCATGCATCTTTATGCATATTATTATTAATGAGATACGTGTGTCCCATACCGAGTTAGATATATGGTGATGTGATGTGATGTGATGTGATGTGATGTGATGATGATAATGATGATGTAAGATGGATATGGTTGATGATATTGTGCCCATGGCATCAAAGATGATTATTGCCATCCCATTTGATGCACGTGTATTCATTGTGCGGATGTGCAATTCCCGCATAGGCCCTTTGGGATTGATGCGGAACCCCAAGATTAAAGAATCCGAAACCCCAAACATACAAGAAATATTGAACAGTAATTGAAAACAAGAACCCGCCCTACCAAACCCTTGGATAACAATGATGCGGGCATCATAGAGTCATATTCTAGCATGGATGTTCGTGATAAGGACATTACGTTGCCAAGTGGACCAGTGGCGCGTTCTCGAGTTAAGAAGATCAAAGAGAGAATGCTTGGATTTGTGAAAAGAATTATGAATGAAGATCGATTCAAGTTTCCAAATGATTTGAACACTTTTCTGAGGCCTAATGATGATTTAAGTATGTTGTCCAAGCAAGGGATGAAAGTCGTAATGATGCTCGAGAGTTGCGGAGACGAAACGACGTCATTTTAAAAATAAACAACTTAGAATGGCAATTTCGTAATTTTAGCTATTTTCGGATTATAATGGCAATTTCGTAATTATTGCTATTTCTGGATTAAAAATTACAAAACTGCCATTATAATCCGAAAATAACTAAATTACGAAATTGCCATTCTAAGTTGTTTATTTTTAAAATGACGCTGTTTTGTCTCCGCAACTCTCGAGCATCATTACGACTTTCATCCCTTGCTTGGACAACATGCTTAAATCATCATTAGGCCTCGGAAAAGTGTTCAAATCATTTGGAAACTTGAATCGATCTTCATCCATAATTCTTTTCACAAATCCAAGCATTCTCTCTTTGATCTTCTTAACTCGAGAATGTGTCACTGGTCCACTTGGCAACGTAATGTCCTTATCACGAACATCCATGCTAGAATATGACTCTATGATGCCCGCATAAGGGATGCTCAAGGGGTACATGAGTTTCCCCTTTTCCCGCTCTGCGATGCCTTGGGACACCAAGGACCATCGTATGACAGTAGGCTTGCGGTATGATTGGGTATAAGAGTTCTGAAAAGTAAAGTATTTTATACATTCATCTTTGTGAGCATTTGATATATATATATATATTCTATTATATATGTATATGCATGGATACAGATTTAAAAGATCAAAGTCATAAATTATGTTATACATATCATTTATGTTACAAAGGGTGTGCTAAATACAATTTTCTAGGGCTTCCAATGGCACTAATTGTTTTAAAAGGTAAAATTACATATTTAAGGAAAGTAAAAATTACTAGAATTTATTTTTAAGGAAAGTATAAATTACTAAAAGTTATTTGTGATCACCGATCACAAACTTTCTATATAAATAAATTTTTTTTCCATAATGTTAGGCTTAGTTTCTTTTTTTTTTTTAACCTTTTTTCTTCATTCTTGGCTACTTAAAAAACCTTCCATGTTTTTCCAACATGAAGCTAATAACAAAGCCAAGAAAACCCAAGTCCGGCAAAAGATTGAAAGCCCTAATTTCAATGGTTTCATGATTTATCGATAAATAGCGTGTTAAGTGAACGGTTGAGTTAGGACACTTTGTTGCGCACAACTTTAATTTCAGTGTTTGAGAACCTAAGTTATATCTTGTGATATTTATCTAGGATCCGAGTCAGTTTCGGGAGACGATCCTACTACAGATCGAGTTTGAGCTGTACGCTGTGAGTGGATTTTCTTTCTTAAACTGTTTTGGGTTGTGGGATTAATTATCTATATATGTATATATTAATGAAGCATACTAAACAAATATTTTCTCAAAGAAAAGCATGATTTCATATTATTATTCATTATGATCAGTATCATATTATTTATATTATGAGATATCATTATGAGCATTATTATCATGTTTATTATGATAACTATTATCATGAAAAGTTACGAGAATGAAAGATATTTTTATCACGCATCTTTATGCATAAGGCTTATGAGAAAGGAATACTATTTTTAGCATACATCTTTATGCATATTATTATTAATGAGATACGTGTGCCCCATACCGAGTTATATGGTGATGTGATGTGATGATGATGATGTAAGATCGATATGGTTGATGATATTGTGCCCATGACACCAGAGATGATTACTGCCATCCCCTTTGATGCACGTGTATTTATTGTACTAATGTGAGATTCCAGTATAAGCCTTTTGGGATGCTGAAGGGGTACATGATTTTCCCCCTTCCCCGCTCTGCGATGCCTTGAGACGCCAAAGACCATCGTATGACAGTAGGCTTGCGGTATGATTGGGTCTACGAGTACTAAAAAGTAAAGTATTTTATGCATTCATCTTTGTGAGCATTTGATATTTATATATTCTATTATATATGTATACGCATGGATACAGATTTAAAATATCAAAGTCACAAATTATGTTATACATATCTTATGAGTATACAGTGTACGATTTATATACTATACAATGCCTGCCTATGCATGTATATCAAAGTTATGTATTGAAGAAATGAAAACAGGGTTTTGAGAAATATTTTGCAAACAGAGGACTTTTCAAAAGGGTGAATGTGAGGTTTCAAAACAATTATAGTTTCGAATACTTTCTTTTTATCCACTCTTTGAGCTTGTCTTTTAGTTGTTTAAATCCATCCTTTTTGGGCTGCTGCTGGTCCTGCTTACGCCGCTTCTGCATCTCGGATCTACTAGTTGTCCTTCCATTCAGCTATTTTGATGTATTTCTTGTATCTTTTTATTAGACTATTTTATTATATGAGACTTAATGTATTATGAGACTTATATAACCCTATGTTTGTAGCTTTTTGATGGAAAAGTACATGAATTTATATTACAGCTTTACATTATTACACAAATCTCAAATATGTGTATCTTTTTCATTTATTCACTATATATTATTTTTTGGTTTAATTTTTTAATTTGAATTTTTAAATTTTTTTACAATACTAACATATGCAATTATTATTAAAAAAAATTCGTCAAATCAAAAAATATGATTGTAATTGTATATATTTAAAGACCTAACAATATATTATGAAAAAGTTAGAAAAATTAAATTAGATTTCAAAAATGGTAATTAAAATTAACTATTATTTTTTCCAAACACTGCATATTTTATTTTTGGAAACAATTTTGATAAATTTTTGTAATAGGCGCAAAAATTGTAACACCCTGTCCCGGGAAAAAATTAAAAAATTTTCAAATTTGACCAAGTTTGACCGTAAGTGGGCCTGTAGTTGACTTTTTTTGTGGTTTTAGTTTTTTTTTACTGTGGTACGGTTGCGTAGAGCTTGTCGATACGAGTTCGTAGACTAGTAGTACGCTCGATTTTGAGTTAAGACCGAGAAGTTATAGTTAAAACAGTGATAGGGGCATTTTGGTAATTTGCTAAGGTAAGAGTGAGAAATTACTAAACTGCCCTTACTCCAGTTTTTTTTAAATTTCAGAAGGGTCTGGAAGGCCCGCGGGACGCCGGTCTCCTTCCCCCCCAGGTGCAGCCCACCCGTGCCCCTCTTCCCTTCGCGGCAACGACCAAGTTTCCGGCCAAATTGGGCCGGAATCTACCTGGGATGTGGAGTCGGTGGTCCCCTCTCCTCACCGCGCAGGTGACTGCCCGTAGAGATGCCACGATTGCTGGAAATCATGAGAAATCCGGTGAGCTTCCTCAACTGAAATCGCCGAATTTCGGCCGTTACCGACCGACCCACTGCTGGAAAAAGATAGCCCGGGTCCTCCTTTCTCTTTCTCCACCGGGTGCTGGCCGTGAAGCGCCGTGAATCGCCATAAACGACGAAGGAACCGGCGGGCTCGATTCTCCCCTGTTCGCCGGATCCCGGTGGTTTTCGGTCATGGAGCCGGTTCTTTCCCCCTCTTCTGGGCCTCCTGAGTCCGATTCCGGTACCTATTTGCCTCAAATCTCATTTGTTCGGGCAGTATGAACGGAGGAAGCTCGGCCGCCACTTTCCGGCCATTATCCAGCCACCGCCGACGGCAGTTGGATGAGGTAAGTCCACGGTTGTATCCTACTCTGTTCAAGCTTCGTTTTGATATATAATTCACTTATTTTAAGTGAGTATTGGAATTAACCGGTTTTGAGCAGTGTTGTAAATAACGGTTAAAATAGGAATTATGGATGATTGGTGATATAGATACGTGTGTAGTTGTGTTTTGGTGTTTGCTGTAGAATGAATTGAGATGCTGAGATTTTAGGATTGATTGTGTGATTGAATTTTTTAATTATTGATAACGGTTTCGGATTATATTATATAATCGAAATTACCATGGTTGTGAACAGTTCTGTGAACTAAATACGTATGTGTTACAGCCAATTTGTGTGATCATCGCTATGTTGAATGTGTATGTGGATTTGATTATATGAATTGTTATGGAAACTGTGGATGGTGAGGCGGATGGTGATGTGGAGTTAAAGAATCGCGATGATGATTACATTTATGCCA
Organism: Ochetophila trinervis; assembly: GCA_003254975.1. Classification (NCBI taxonomy): domain Eukaryota; kingdom Viridiplantae; phylum Streptophyta; class Magnoliopsida; order Rosales; family Rhamnaceae; genus Ochetophila; species Ochetophila trinervis. The sequence goes on from QANX01003147.1 coordinate 34,166, forward strand.
CGATGCCTTAGGGCGAAGGATCGTGATGACTGGTTGTTCTATTATGTGAAGTTAGAATTGTTAAGGAATAATGTGTGATAATTATATATTATGTTATTTCTCTAGAGTAAATGCATAATCTATGGGTATAGATGAGAACTGCTTGGGCGAGGAATTTTTGCCGCCAAGCTATGTATATTATTATTTGTTAAATGTATTTGAAAAGCATTGAGGGAGTTAAAAGTATTTATGATATGTTAAGTGAGGAGCGTGTGCTGAGTTTATTGATGTGATGGGTAGTAGCATATTTGGTGTAAATATGCTTTAAAGAACTACAGGTAGCTTGATCCCTAGCAAAAAGGGGTATGTAGGCAGCTCAGTCTTCATACTAAGTCCAGCTACGAATTATAAAATTTTTTTTGCATTGGTTTGACTGGGATATGTGTGCTGGTAGTTGGAAATTGTATAGGAATGTCTTCTTTGCAGGAATTGCAACAAATTGTATTTGGGGGATGTTGTTAAAACAGACGAGATGCTGCAGAAATTTTTTATTGAAAATTCTGGTAGTATAGAGTTTCCCCTTTGTTAAATTTTATTTATTAAAGGCTTGGTAGGAATAAAAACTGCTTATTGGCTTAATGGGAATATTAAGTCATACAGTCAGGATCCAGGTGGGTCGGGTCCTGTCAAAAATAGTTATTTTATACTCCTAAAGTAAAATCTAGGGCAAATTGTCGGAGATTAAAAAAAGAAAGAATAAAAGAAGAATTAGATGCGACGAAACATAGGAAAAGACTAATGGCGTCGAAATCTTCAACTACGCCATATCCAAGCGCTGGGAGAATTTCTGACTCTCCTTGTTATCCTTAATATCCTGTTTCTCTCAAATGTAAGACTTCTTTACTTCTCTCTCTCTGCCTAAATCCACATCGTTGTTTCATGAACCTTTGTCATGTCTAATGTTCAAGTTCTATACGAAAAGCCATGGAGTTTAATTTCGCAATTTTCTGTGATGGCTTTTCTCTTGATCATCCGATGAATTACTTCTTTTTTCTTTCCGTTATTTTTTTAGTGAATTAGTTTCAAATTTTTTGTTGACAGATTGTATTAAATATTTAAACTTTGGTTTTGTAACACCGGAAATAAGCATGCAGAGTAAAATTCCTGCAGAATTCCAACGAACCCACTAGAAAATTTCCGAACTTTAGGTGGAAATTTTGGAATTTGGATGGAAAATTTTAGAGGAAGCCTAGTTTCAATGGCAATTTCAGAAAAAAAAAAAAATAAAAAGTTAGATGTTTTCAAGAGTGACAAATTTTGGGTGTGAAAAGACATTGTGGTTACTCAGTGAATGATTAAAAATGATATACTGTCCTTTCTTAAGAGGCACTTCTAAGCACCTAGTTTTGAAAGTTCTAATAAAGCTAAAACTATCTTAGTGGAGTGTATTCAATTAGGACTTTTGGAGATTTTTGCAGACTCTTTTGAATCATAGAGACTTTTATAGACTTTAATGGATTTTTATAGACTTTGTAGAGTTTATAAAAGTATACTTGACTTTGAATAACTTTTATAATTTTTTTTAAATGACTTTCATAGACTTTGAACGACTTTTATAAACTTTTTTTTTATGACTTATAAATTTAATTGATTT
>QANX01003149.1:4106-28136 GCA_003254975.1 Ochetophila trinervis
TTTTTTTTTTTTTTTTTTAAATCTTTCTATATTTATGATGTGGCAATAAATTTAAAGCAATCTACATTATCATTAGAGATGCTCTAAGGAAACAACTGTCTAAATTTTATGAATTCTTTTTTGTTTGAACCAAAATTTTTCGTACCCTAAAAATTATATATCTTTTAATTTATAATTGCATGAAAAATTATGAGCAATGCTATGTATACAAATTTTATTAATCAAATTTTTATATTTAATAATGTGGTAGTTTATTAATTGTTAATAAATTAACAATACTTTACAATATGTAAAGTAGATCCAGTAAAATAATATCGTATTATTTCAATAAAAAATTTAGTTAATAAATTTAACCACTCTAAAATTAAGTTTAAATGCACTTTGGTATTTTTTTAAATTTAATTTATTCACATAAAAATATTTACAACTAATTTGTGCAATTATCCATTGTAATTTGAAAAAAATTGCACTTTTGTCTAATTTAGTTAAAATTAATAAATTTCATCAATTTAGATGTCACGTGCATAGCAAATTACTCTCAAATTGGTTTTTTCATTTTCATTTACCGAAAACTAAATTAAAAAAATAAAATACCGAAAGAAAAGTCATAAGTAAATTTCATGTTTTTAAACTTTTTTTTTTTAATTTTTGGTACATTAAAAAATTAATTTTGAGAGTCACGTGCTATGCTAATATCTAAGTTGACAAAATTTATCAATTTTAACTAAATTGGACAAATGTGCAACTTTTTTTAAATTAGAAAGTATCAATTTGTACAAATTAATTGTATAGACTTCTATGTGAACAAACTCAATTTTAAATGATACTAAAGTGCAATAAAACTTTACAATTTAAATTTAAATCGGAGATATGATAACCCAACTACCAAGTTATCATGTCTCATACTATAAGTTAGGAATAGTTTTGGAATCATAAATATACCAAGTTATCATGTCTTATACTGTAAGTTAGTAATAGTTTTGGAAGAACAAATATGAATATATATATATATTTATATATATATATATATATATATATATATATATTTATATCTAGACATCAAAATCAACCTTGCAATAACCTCAGAAGAAGTACTCGATTCAAACACAGTTTTTGGAGTTGCATCCCCATAAATGAGAAGTTTTTGCATATATATGTTTTAAATTTTATGCTTTTTTTTTTTCGGTCAAATAAAGTTGGATTTCATTAAGATGAAGAAAATGTTACATCCTCAGCTAGAAGAGAGAAAAAAATTGGAGGGTAGGAATCAACGCCATCAATAAAAATAGACCTATTCAAAACATTTTTTGCTACCCAATCAGTTAAACTATTTGCACACCGAAGAATAAAAGAAACAGAAAATCATGAATACAAAGACTTTAAAAACAAAAAAATAATGAAAAACAGATTTAGTAGTCCAATCAATTGAGCCAAGACCAAAGTAAATATCCTTAACCAGTTGTTGACAATCAGTCTCAAATAGCATAGTAGAAAAGTGAAGACGCTGTGCTAATAAAAAGCCATGCAACAGAGCAAGAGATTCAGCCATAAAAGAACTCGATGTTAGCAACACCATGTGATGAACAATCAGAATTTTTGTATTATGGCCACGAACAATAACACCAATGCCACATTCCAAAGTATGATGACGGTAAGCAGCATCATAGTTGATCTTAACAGCAGCCAGTGAAGATCTCTGCCAATGACATCAAGAATAGAGGCTATTGGATCCGAAGATGAAGAGGAAGATAATCTAGAACTCGAAGAAAATAATTAATGAAATCCACATTGCACAGTGAAGCAGCTATAAACACATGTTGTGGATTCGGTTGAATGCCTTGGAACATACATAAATTTCTTGCTTTCCAAATATTCCACATATGAGCCAAGAGAGCACATAAATTTTCTGAATCAGGAATAAGACTCAATTTAATCTATTAAAAAGTCATATCCATGCATCACCAATGCATGAAAGGAAAGTATGAAACTGAAAAAGTGATCCAAACCACACCAATTGAACCCACTAGTAGCCAAGAACAAGTGAGACAAAGTCTCATTATCCGAACTACAAATAGGCAAACACGAGAAGAAAAAATATGACGAGAAGCTAGATTGTCCCTCACTGAAAGAATTTAGAGAAAAGACGCCAAATAAACACTTCAATCTTTGGAAGCACCTTTAGTTGCCATATAAACTTCCAAACAGACCCAGGGATTGATACAGGGAGAACATAAAATGGTTGAGAATCAGTAAAATTAGAATATAAAGCATGATAACAAGATTTCACTGAAAAAGAACCATCCTTCGTGTAAGGCTAAATTAAAGTGTCAGCAAGTCCAAAAAGAGAAACTGGAATTGCTGCAATTTGCGTAACAACTGAGGGAGGAAACAACTCCCGAAGGAAGTTCAAATTCCACAATGATTGCTCAGGAATAAATAGGTCAGCAACAAAGGAAAACCTTTTCAGAATTATAGGGTCGCAAGGGAGAATCCCATATATGAATCGAATTGCCATTGCCAATTTGCCAAACACCATGTTTTTTAAGAACATCACGACCAGCTAAAATGCTTCGCCACACCCAAGAAGGCCGATGGGATAAAGAAGCATCAAAGAGAAAGCTATTAGAAAAATAAATACCTATTTTATGCTTTGAGGAACAATTTTGTACTCATTGGACTTCATTAATTTAATAAACTGATACAACAAGAAAAGTATTTACTACACATGCATTAACATATTGGGGACTCAATATTAATTACAATTAAAATAGCATTCACAATGACGATTAACAAATCCATGACATGCTCCATGAGTTGCATTCTTCGAACTTATGCATTGCTTATTACATTTCAATGATGAAAACCACGAGCACATCCCATACCACGTTTCACTTCTTTTACCTACACATCGCGCAATTACTACATCTGCATCCAACATACCAAAAATTAAGCTCGTCAAATTTAATTTGGAAATATTTACAAAAATAAAAATTCCAATTAATTAAATCAGCTTTAATTAGTATTATATATATATATATATATATTTGAAAAGATATGTATCTTTGAACACATATATGATATGCTATATATTCGTGCGAATTAAATGTTGATTTAATTAATTAATTAATTAAACTACTCACTCTTGGAATCAAAGAGATGAACAAATATGAGCATCAGGGTAAAGAGAAAAACAAATTTAGACTTGTTAGCCATGAATCTGTTTTCCTTTGCCTTTGCCTTTGCCTTTGCCAAAAATAAAAATGGCTATATAAATTATACGAAGGATATTTATAATGACAATAATATATAAGACAATTAGGATGGCATATGCATTATATCATGTAGTTACAAGTATCCCCTTGATGTTAATATTCATTTGGAATTTATAAGTACCTAATCATTTAATATATGAACTTCAAATTTTATGTATTAATTTATTTATTTTTGCAGAATATATTTGAACTTTAAAATTTTAAGTGTATATATATTGAATTTCTAATAAAATGTACATATATATATNAGAAGAGGGTCTCCAAAGGGGTTTATTTGAAGGGGTTTCACTTGAGTGGGATCCAAAAATATATGTACAAGTTTGGCTTTATGGACTAGCCAAAAAGAGTATTTCTTTTTAATTTCTTTATATATTGGGTGTTTTATTTCCACAAGCAACAAATTTTTCACACTTTTTCTCTTTGCCATAAAGTCTTTCCTCTCACTCTCTCTCTCTCTTATTGCCCCAAAAGTTACTTTTCAAACAATCTGAAAAGGTAAGATAGACAAAAAGTTATCTTGTCTTAATCTAAAATCCAAAAATTTAGCTCATTCATTGTCCATCAAACACGCTTTGTTTCACCTAGAAACGTAGAAAAACAATTAATCTAAGCAAATCAACTATTAGTTAGAGAAATAAATTTTTCTTTTTTTTCATATTTAAATTTCATTTGTCCATCATCATTATTAGAATTTAATTTATATTTAAAAGACTAAAACTTGGACAAAGAAATATGTTAGAAAATAGGTTTGTTATGGTGGTTTTTTTTGGTGACCAGCTGTATGCCAGAATACATGAGGTTGGGAGGCACATGACTTGGTTCATTAGCTTCAAAAATCGAGGAGGGAGATAAATATAGGCATGGCTAATTGGAGCATAGCAACTAGTCCAATCAAGGAAGCTTAAATTTAGATAAATGTTAGTCTGGAGGCTTAGTTTTTCCTTCCGAGAGGCAGTTGTTTCCTCTCCGAGCTTCTGAAGCTATTCTCTGTTTCGCTGGCGCAAAGATTTGAGTCCGATTTTTCCACTGCACTTGCTGAGAATGGAAAAGGAAGGAAGAATACCAAATCAGTTCAATGAGAAAGCAGTATCATTACAGGAATCCTTAAGAAATCTTTTCCTCCAATCGATTGAGTTTAAGGAAGAATCTATTACAGAAAATCTGCTAATTGGGAAGGTTTTAAATACCCAAAATTTTAGAAGGTTCACCATTTTGGAAATTATCCAAAAGACTTGGCGATTAACAACTAAAGTACAAATAGAGAAGATTAATGACAATGTGTTTAAGTTATGTTTTGGGAATAAAAAGGATCGAGATGGCATTTTCCATGGCAAGCCGTGGTCTCTCAATGGTGCTTTGCTGATTCTTAAGGAGTGGTTGGAGGAAAAGGCAATTAGTAACATCCGTTTTGATACCACTACATTCCATGTCCAAATCCATGGTTTGCCACTTGAATTTCTTCACCAAAACAGTGCAGAGAAGATAGGTAACCAGATCGGTCTCCTGCATCAAGAATCTATCAAAACAAAGTGTGTGGTAGGGCATAGATTTATCTGTATCAGAGTGGATATTGATGCTGAAGCCCCAATCCCAGCAGGTTTCTTCCAAGACAAACCAAATGGGGAAGAATCTTGGATTTAGTTCAAGTATGAACGATTATCAGACTTATGCTACAACTGTGGTGCCCTAGACCATGTGATTGGGCATTGTCGATTTGGAAAGTCAGCGACTATTATGACGGCAAACGAAATAGTGGCCAAACTATATGGCCCATGAATTAGGGCAGAGCACGGTGTAACCTTTCTCTTCATCAACCTTGAACCGGAGATTGATCAGAGGCTGCGGGAGTTGGCTTCCAGGAGGGAGGAGGAGACATCGGAAAAATGGGCTATTTTTGGTAGGCTTGAGGGGTACTTTTCTGACTCAGACAAGACATCTCAAACCTCAAAAGCAAATCAGAAGGAAAATATGTAGCTAATTCAGAATGAGATCCATAAATCTATAGAACCGGACCTTACACTAAAGAGGCAGGAATGGGGGGAAGTGATGTTGCAAGAGTCAATCCTCAGAAGACTTCGAACAGAGAGCTTTGATTCATTTGAGCTGGCTAGGTGGGCATCTGCTTTGGTAAATGAGGTAGCTATTCACAATGCGGTAGAGAGAAAGGAGGTGGGCCCAATCGAGCCTAAATACCTTGAACAATTGGGCCTTGGCCCTGAGGCAACCTGGGAAGCTTCAGGTAGGCCCCAAACTCAAGAATAATTAAATATAAGTGGGCTTAAGAGAACATCACAATTTACTTGGGATGGACCGAGGAAAAACAAAATATGTATTGAAGAAGTTTCAGAAAGGATAGTGGATACAAAAGAAAACGTGGGTTCCACAGAGGTTATTCAAGGTAAATTGGAGGAGCTGGAGGTCTCAACACCACAACTATGTAGATCTTCCAGGTTTTCCATCCCTTTTGACCCTAATGGAGAGTTTTAGAATGGACCTGGAAGGGAAACCGGAGGAAGTCGTGAGGGACATCGCAACTCATGGTCCTGCAAAAAAGCTGCTTAGACAAGGCAACCAGATAGAATTCGAAGTGACCAGGAGCAGAGACAAACTTCGAGGATGCAACATGATTTTCAACTGGCCAAAGAGGTGGGCCTGCACATGCCCCTCCCTCACCACTAAAAGTTATTTCATGGAACTGTAGGGGAATGGGAAGCCTTGACTCTTTTAGATATCTGAAAAGGTTGGTGAAGAAGGAAGTGCTTGATGTAGTCTTTCTCAGTGAAACAACGGCTAACAAAATACGAATGGAAAGAGTTTGTAGGATGCTTAAATTTACAAACTCTTTTACGGTGGAGGCTATAGGTCTAGCAGGCGGTTTAACCCTAATGTGGACTGAGGACATAAATGTGGAGAGGGTTTGGAATTCGAATTGTGTTATTCATTGTAGAATAAAGAATTATTCGGGAACTACTTTGTGGAACCTTTTTGCTTGTTATGGTACTCCCTACCTTAGAAAGAAAAAGGCTTTCTGGGAGATGCTAGAACAAAAGATAACGAGGATCAAGGAATCTTGGCTAACTATAGGTAACTTGAATGAGGTTTTGGAAGCTAATGAAAAACAAAGGGACCGTGCAGTTGACAAAAAAATGAGCTACTTAAAGTCTTTTCTTAAGGAGACAGGAGGAATTGATCTTAGTTTTATTGGAGGTCAGTTTACATGGGATAACGGACAGAGTGGGCTGGCCCTTATCAAAGAAAGGCTGGACAGAGCAGTTGCGGATGATCAATGGATTCTTTTATATCCGAAAGCTACTATAGAGCACTTGGCCTTTTATTTGAAGGCCTTTTAGATTTATTGAAGTGTGGGTGTCGGACAGTGCCTGTGGACCTATTATGGAGAAAGCTTGGGAGGAAGACTGAAAGGATGGTATGGAGAGCCATCAACTTTGGAGAAGTCTTTTCAATACATCGAAAGCTCTTCAATGGTGGAACAAAAATCACTTTGGTTTCGCCTTAACTAAAATCAATGTGCTGGAAGAAGAACTTATCTCTTTGCAAAGACAGATGGATCAAGGAGACATTCGGCAAAAGCAGGTTATAGAGGAGCTCCAGATTAAGCGACCTTGATTAGAGTCCATTCTTCGGTAAAAGTCCAAACAACTTTGGCTTAAGGAAAGAGATTCTAATACGAAGTTCTTCCATACTAGTCTTACTCTCAAAAGAAGAAGAAGCATGATTCATTTAATTAAGGAGGGTAGCAAATGGATTGATGATAATGAAGGAATTAAAAAGAATTCGAGAACAAATTCAAAGACCTTTACCGATCCAGCCTTCCAAGCATCCCAGATGAAATTGATGAATTAGAGATGAAAGTTATATCTGATCAAGAGAATGACAACATGTTCCGAATTCCTACTGCTGAAGAGATACGAGAGAGCATTGGAAAGCTTCATCCCTTAAAAAGCTCGGGGCCAGATGGATTCCCAGGGATGTTCTATCATAACTATTGGAGGATAGTGGGGCCGAGAGTGATCAGATTTACTCATTATTGCTTTAGACTTAAGCATATCCCCCATGGTACCAAGAAAACTTTTATAGTTTTGGTCCCGAAGGCTAAATGTTCGATGAACTTTAATCAATTCCGCCCTATCAGTTTGTGTAACTTTGTATACAAGGTTGTTTCAAGGATCATCACGGATAGGCTAAAAGGGATTAAGGAAAAGATTATTTCAAACAATCAAGGTGCCTTTCTAGAAGGAAGATGGATAGCGGAGAACACTGTTATTGCACTTGAAGTAATGCATAAGGTCCAAAACCATAGAAAGAGAAATGGTTTGATGGCGATCAAGATGGATATCAAAAAAGCGTACGATAGGATTGGATGGAAATTTCTTGACAAAGCTCTCGATGTGTGGGGGTTTTAGGAAGAGGTTAGGAAACTTCTTCTGAGTTGTGTTTCAACAGTTCAATATTCAGTTCTGATCAACAGAGGTATCACTAGCTCCTTTACTCTGGGAAGAAGACTAAGACAAGGAAATCCACTATCTCCCTATCTATTTATCCTCTGTTCGGAATTTTTATCCAGGTTGTTATCAGTTGAAGAGTCCAAAGGGGATCTCCATGGCATTAAGGTGTGTCGCAATGCTCTAGCAGTTTCCCATCTCCTTTATGCTGATGATCTGATGATCATGTGCAGAGCTTTAGGCCAAAATGCAAGTGTTGTTCAAAGGTGTCTTGATAGATATTATTCCTGGTTTGGACAGGCTATTAATTTGGAAAAGTCGTCTATTTTTTTTTCCAAGAATACTAGAGGATCAGGCAAAGCACAAGTTAAAAAGTTCATTAGTATCAAAGAAATGCATAAAGAGTCTATGTATATGGGGAACAATATGATCCTTAGCCGAAGTAAGATAACAGATTTCAAAAGCTTGAAAGATCGTGTGAGCAATAGATTGGAGGGGTGGAACCGGCATCTGCTCTCTAAAGCTGGTAGGATAACCCTCATCAAATTGATAGTTCAAGCTATCCCCACCTATACAATGGCCACTTTTCGGATGCCAACTGGTTTTTGCAATGAACTTGACAAGCTTGTTAAGAGTTTTCTAGTGGGATTCTAGGTATGGTTCAAATCGTTATTTGGCACTCATTAGGTGGAAGAAAATATGTACTCCAAGAAATAGATAGGTCTCAGGTTTCTAAAGTTTAAGGATATGAATTCTGCTATTTTGGCTAAACTCAGCTGGAAGATTGCTACAGGAGAAGAGTCTTCGTGGGTTAAAATCCTACAAGCAAAATATAAAAAAAGCCAAGTCACTTTTTGAGTGTAAGAATGTTAGAAGGTCTTCTGCTATATGGCAGAGCATAATGAGCTCCAGGAAATTCTTATTCAAAGGATCATGCTTCAAGGTAGGAAATGGCTTGGATGTTAACCCTTGGATGAACCCTTGGCTTGTGAACTCTCCAAGCAAAGTTTTGGAGGCAAAGGCTGGAGTGAATACTAATAGGTGGAATACGGTTATTGATCTTAGAATGCTTGATGGTTTGGGATGGAATGAAAATTTCATCAAGGACATATGCACTGAGGAGTCAACAAATGTCATTTTGAATAGTTGTTGGCCTTCTTTTATTGGTAAGGATAGGCTTTGCTGGGTTGGTTCAGAGTCAGGGAGTTTCTCTGTGGGGAACTACTTTGAGATTAATGTGGATAATGGTTTGGCTATTCTTCCTATACGGGGAAAGATATGGAAAGCTCATATACATGAAATGTTGAAAGTTTTCTTTTGGAAACTGTGTACTGGTGCTCTTCCCACTAGAGATATTCTCTGTATAAGATTGGGAGGGGGGGAAGTGTCATGCGCTATCTGTGGGTTGGCTCCTGAAACAAACCTTCATCTCTTTAATGAATGCACTGGGCTGAGAGCTCTTTCTTTTGGAAGTGCTTGGGGAGATAAGTTAGAAGCTTGGATGGTCGGATCTATTTTTGAACTTGTGGATAATTGTTTGGATCCTCCCTATTTACTCTAGAAAGGATTTGATGAAAAAAGGAACTGCATTGTGTTCCTTGTGAATCTTATTTATAGTTTCTGGTGGTTTAGAAATAAAAATATTTTTACAGGTAAGATCAATATAGTTGGTATGGTTGAAAAGATCAACCGATCCACAAAGGAATTTGAGTTTGGTATTACTTATAATTCTTCATTCTCAAATGCTGAAGGAGAATTGTGGTCCACCCCCTCAGTGGGATAGTGAAAAATAAACTGTAATGTAGCTTCTAAAGATGGTGATGCTGCCTTGACTATGGTGACTAGAAATGATAATGGTCTGCTTGTGTATGCGACCATGAAATTGGTTAATGTTTCATCTGTTTTTTATGCTAAATTAAGGTTCTTGTTTGGGCTCTACTTACTGGCTTGCAGTAAAGCTTGGAGCAATATTTGCTTTTCCTTTGATGCTCTTGTTGTGGTTCAAGAAGTTGTTTCCCTTAGGGAGCCCTGTGGATGGAGTTCTAGAGCCGACATTTTGAATCTTAGGCTTGCTTTGCAGAGGAACAATTGGACCCTCAAATGGAATGCTAGATCATCCAATAGATTTGTTGATGGCCTTGCAAAAAAAGCTCTTTTGGCTAATTGTAATTTCTCTTTTAGTTCTTCGCATTTGGCAACCCTTCCCTCTAATTTCAGTGATGTTCTTGTCTCTGACATGATCAGTGGAGGAGCTTATCTGTAATGGCCTCTTGTGCCCTCCTTTTTGTGCTTAATAGCAAGTTTATTTAAACAAAAAAAAAACAAAAACTGATCCAATCCAAAAAGTAGTATAAAGCTCAAATTAAAATTTAGACGTTCATGCGAAGTCTACAAAACCTCCAATAGACTATTTTGCCTATATTAGCACTGTGTGTATGTGTGCATGAAAACAAATATAGTTAATATCATATAAATTTTTTGTCGTATAATTTTATTTCAATTTAAACTCTTGTCATTCTTTTATATTTAATATAACTACTAATGAAAAAAATACAATTGGACCATTTAAAAAATTATTATTTTTTACATTGAAACATGTGAAATTTTGCCTTTTATATGTTGAAAAATATAGGATTGTAAAATATATAATAAAAAACAATATATATATATATATATTTTAGCTAAATAAATAATTATCATATTAAATAATTAAATATTCTTTTTTGTAGTATTATTGTCAAACCCTCAATTCCCAACTTCATCTCCTTCAACATTCCCATCCATGTCCCCACCAGCACTCCCCGTCTAAAAATCTTAAATCCCCAGCCCATCACCACCCAAACCCAACCGGCTTCCTGCCCATCCCTACTCGTTCGTGCCATTCTCACGCGCCTCTCCTTTATTTGTCATGCCCATATTTATCTCATGATCTTTCTGTTTGCTATTTTGTCTCGTCATCTTTCTCCTTGATGATATTCTCTTTGGCCAAATAAAAAAATAAAAATAAAACTATTAAAAACTTAAAAGTTAAAAAATATATATATACAACAAGACAAAATTACATTTATAAAATAAATTATAATAGTTTGAAAATTTAAAATCACATAAATTGTCATAATGAATAAATTAGTATTAATATTAATTTAAACTTTTTTGAAGGAAAAATATTATTATTAATAATTAGATAACATAAAAAATTTGATTAAATTATTTCAAAAAATGGTATGAGAGGTATGCCAAAGGGTATTTTTCTCAAATTAAAATAATTTATAGCGTACGAATATATTTTACACTGAATTAAATAGCTCATTAAATTAAAAAAAAAATATGGTAGTGAACTGTGCTATATTATTATTGTATAAGATTTGATGCAAGCCATTCCACTGTACTATATATTATTTGTAAAAAACAAATTATCTTTATCAACATGAACTAGATTTTAATTTTAATTTTATCTTATTAAATAATTACAGAATCCAAAATAGATGAAATTGGTATTATTATTATTATACATATATTTTTAAATAAATATATTATTCAAATTAGATAAATAGAATTTTTATTATTAGTTATGTGATTTTTGGATAATTACATTATTACTAATATATTAAATTGAGTTTTGATTACTATTCATGATAATAAATATATTATCTTAAGGTCTATGATATTAGAAGAATAAGAAAAAAATTACCATTAAAAATACTATTTTGTCATGATATTATCTTGATAATATCATTTATGGATGTTTATTATCTTTTTAAATAAGATAAATACAGATTGTAGATTATCTTCCATTATCTTATATATTTATCTATATAATATATGTATTTATCTATGTCATTGAAGAGCCTATAAATAGGACCCTTCCACTATTATAGAAGTACTAAGATATAAGAAATCAGTTCTTTTATATATATGTTTATAGTATTAGTTCTTTATTATTTCCTTATTTTATAACACGTTATCAATAAAAAGTTCTTTTCTTTTTTGGATTCTATTCTTTCTTATTTATTGCAGATTGCATATTAACCTGTGAATATTGTAACTTTGGAACATGTGGAGATGTTCTTACAATTTAGAATTTCACAAAAGAAATATTGTGTCTGTAGAAGCTCTACAAGGTATGTTGATACGCACTATTGAATAACATAAAATCTGAATAAAATAATAATTTATCCACTATATTTATGTTATTAAATTTTTAACAATGATATCAGAACTAGTTCACAAATTTTTTATTTTATACTGTATTAGTTTGCCAGATTTATATATATTTTTTATATTTTGAAATTCAATTTATATTTTATTTTGATTGAGATTCAAAGCTGTCTTTGCTTGAAGACTTTCGTTTGAATTTTTTTTTCAACTGTTCATCATCTTTGTTTTATTTGTTAAATTAAATGTGATGCAATTGAATTTAGTGAATGGGTAATATTCGTATTTTAGATTTTGAGTATTTAATCATTCATAATTGCATTATTTTGGTCTGAAATTCGTCAAATTGCATGTTGATTAACTAAAAATTCCACCGAGAAAGAATCTTGACATGAAACGTTTTTTTTTAATTGAAATTATTGTTTGGGTTTTGTTGTATGATGGATTTTGAGCATGTTTGATAGCTTTAATTGATTGTTTCAGTTTTGAACACTTGAGAAATTAGAGTTTCTCTTCTTTTCGTTTTTCGTAAATGCTAAACGCCAAAATCTTTTCTTTATGGGTTAATGTTTTTCTGTTATAATTGGTCAAATTGATAACGGATTATGAATGAGAATTGAACAATGATCAAAACCCTGCAAACGGCAATAAAAATCGATGCCAGAAACTCACAAACCAGACGGGTTGGGGAGGGTGACCCGCGGATCTATAATCCGGGTCGAACATAACCCGGTTTGATGAAGAAGATGATATGACGTCAACATGGCTTGGTGCTGACGTCATCACCTTGTATTATTAAAAATAAATTAAAAAGCGCACCCGGTTGTTGTGCAGCTTGAACCTGGGTCATCCAGGAAATTAAGATTGGTGTAAAACACAACAATCAGTCATCTCAAGTGTGCAAACGTGCCACTTCGAACTTATAACAGTCCAAAAAAAATTAAAGTGTGCGCAAATTAATATTAAACTTAATCAAATGATTGTATTAATTATCGAGAACAGAATAATTAAAGGTTACAAAATGTCTTTAAGATCAAAGGACTTTTAAATAAAATTTTCAACTAAAACACTTGAATACTCGAAGTAAATTCTAAAGAGAATAAACTAAGTAGTCTATATTTCTGGTGTGTGTTGATGCGCGAGGGATCCTTGGCAAAATTGAAGAAACTTCAATTTATAAGTGAAAACCTTTCAGGATGCTTGTTCTGCTTCCAATGTGGGACTTTCCCAATTCCAATTTTAATACTACCCATTTATACTTGTGAAAGTCCAAAGAACACTCTAGGACAACTGCTATTTTCCAAAATCAAGCTTAAAATAAATATTAATTTTTTTAAAAAATTAATATATGGTCCAAACATTGCCACCTTGCATNAAATATTAATTTTTAAAAAAAATTAATATATGGTCCAAACATTGCCACCTTGCATTAGAATTTTGTTGATCCAAATAAAATTGCAATACAATATTAATGCAGCTCATTGAATCCTATTTCAAAGCTTTTATCAACAACCTCGCCACATGCACGCTACCCGTATGTCCAAAAGATATATTAAACTCATATACGGTGGCAATAAATATTTGGATTTCCTGTCTCAACATGGCATTCTCTCAAAACAATGCTAACCATACAAAAATACTTAAAATAGATAATATGGCCCTCCTCAATTTTGGAACTCACCGATTGTCCTTATTTAAATAAACCATTGTTTCCCAAACAACATCATAAATATACAAGGCAATCGACTAGAGCCACTCCCTCAAGTTTTGCAATAATCCATTATCATAGCCTTGAATTAGTAATCCTTTGTATTCAACAGTAGAGACCAAAATATTTTCTTACCAAAAATGAGAGAAACAAATGGGATACTCCAAAAAATGAACAAAACTGCTCCACCAAAATATTATTTCCACTTATTTCATTCCTTAGCAAGCCAAGATAATATATATCTCCAATTTCATTCCACATCTTTGCCAAAACTAGCCGACACCTCTGATTTAGGTTAGGCAAACATCTTCAGCTTTGCGGCGATCTCTAAACTCAAAAAATAAAAATCTCAATGTTGCGGCAAACCTCTGCTAGTAAGTGATCAATGCATGCATAAACTATACCTTTGTATTCATGCATATATATATATTTAGTTTGTACCGGTTATATACATACATGCAGCCAAATAAACCTTATAGACTACTCAAAGCCCAATTGAATAACCTGCGGGTGCCGGTGCTAGAAAAAAAAACAAATGCCGGTGGAGTCGGCGAGGTAGACGCATGCATGACTCTGAAGAAGAAGAAAAACAAATGCCGGTGGTTTCGACGAGGAAAAAGCAATCAGTGAAGAAGATGCAGTCGACTTTGGAGAATAAACGAGCGCCGGTGACTGCGTTGTAGAGGAACCAACAAAACATGTTGCCATTAATGCGAAAAATGTGCTTGAGAGCTAGTTTGGACATGCAGGGAAGAAGATCTACAAGCATAGGCTTAGGCTGGGCTGGCTTGGATACAGTTGGATGTGGGCTTGGGCTGGGTGTGCGGATGGAGACTCGGGCTGCTTGGACGTGCTGATCTGGGAAACGGACATGGGCCGCATATCAGGGAAGCAGACTTGGATGCATATGGGCAGGGATGAGCAGACTTGAATGAAACTGGGCTTGCTACTTGGATGTGCTAGGCTGGAGGCATGGGCGCAGGCTGGACTGATGCGAAGCTAGGCTAGAAAGACACCCAGATTGGGCTAGAGTTGACACATGAGCTAGGCTGGACTCTTGGACTTGAACTAGGATGCAAGAGGGCGTGGTTCGGGTGTGCTGGACTTGCTGGACTCGGATACAACTGGAGACGCGTACTGCTGGACGGGCTTGCCTTTTGGATCTGCAGCTGGGCGTAGGTTGGGTAGCTCGAACTTGGATGCTCTGGCTTGGAAGGACATGCGAATGGCTGGAGATGCAGCAGGAGACGCGCATCCTTTTTTTTTTTTTTACGTCTTTGGTATTTGGATTGCTATTCCTCGGCTCCATTTTGGGTCTCTGGATATATTTGGCATTTTTTTTCTCTGCGTCCCTTGACATATTTCATCATTTTCGACGACATGGACTGTCCCAGCAACATACTTGTTGATGCCAAATATTTTTTTTGAATTTTCTTACATTGCGGACATGACTCAACTGCATCCAGCCGATTTGGAAGGCAATGAATTCAATTTTATATCGAATCACCCTGACATGGCAATCATTTGACAGTTAGTGGACAAGTTGTCTTTTGACCTGCTTACTTTCCGTTATATTCACATATTACATCAGTTTGAATATATTTGTCGTGGATTTTGGCATTTAACCGAGTTCTTTGACACAACCTTGAAAGCGGCTTGAAATGGCCAGCTAAAATTGCAATAAATGGCCATGTAGAGTTTTAGCCTAATTTTTATGACTTGTTGATGTTACATTTGTAGCACATTTCCCCCCAGTATCATGTCTTCAGATATCCGATCTGACATATTGCATTGCGTCAGAATTTTCTTTAGATCATGACTTCTACTAGATAACATTCTTATTCTATCATGCCAACTAAAACAGGGATCCAAATAACAAGGGCAAGACACCAAATGTGTTGACTATCACCTTATCTGTAGTTCCAAATTTGATCATTGATGACTCGACGGCTGAAGAAACAACTATGTCTTTATCCACTAGATTATTGTCCATGTTCTTCAAGCATGACTGCATTTATGCACTCTATCTTATGATCCATCTTGTTGCAGGTTTCTTCCTTTATGGAGCTCTAGATAAAATGCCAACTTTCTTAAATAGAGTTGCCATCTCACGTCTTCCATCTAGGTCATTGAGACATGACTCTAACTCATTTAACATGATATCATCATTTTTCTTCTCCGATAGAGCTGCTATTATTGTCCGACTTTTGGCATGTTGGCGCTGCATCCGCATTTTTTGGGCCTTGGTAAGCGGCTGATAGGACTTATATCCTACACGATACCAACGAATTACCTCCATAACAGGTGGCTTAAAAGTCTTGGACTTCTTGATTTTCTACCAAACCAATCTTGTTCGACAGTCCTTGGAAAAGGTGACATGGATTCTCAACTCTACTTGATCCCTTTAACGTTTGCAATTTCACTCTCCTCTTCCATCTTGCATCATTGAACCTAAGCTCTGGAACACTGATTTTTTGCTTTGACTTCTCATTGGTGGCTTGGACATGTTTCGACTTCTTGCAGAATACCTATTTCCTACCTCTTTGGCCTCATGCCTGCATCGGGTACTAAAAAACTTAGCGAGTGATTCGACCTTTTGGGCCGAATACTCTCTCCAAGTTTGATGTCCATTTTATGTGCTCGTCCACCTAATCTCTGTCTTAAGTCTCCCTTGACCCTGGGTTTCATCATGTTTGTGATGTTGGCTAAAATCATGTTCGCTTCAGCCGATGAGAAATGGTTGTTGTCCACTTGCATTGCCTTATTTCCTTTTACTGGAAACTTTAATGCTCAATTGTCAATCATCGCATGGATAGCATTTCTAAAGACCATGCAGTTGATAGTTTGATGCGACCATGTACCATGCCATTTGCAATATGGCTTTTTCTTCATCTCTTCAGTTGTTGGAAGGATATGGCCATTAGGTAATTTAATTACCTTATCGGCCAGTAGGTAGTCAAATATCTGATCAGCTTTGGAGATGTCGAAACAGTAGACTTTCTCCAGTTTGGCCTAATTTTTCTTCATGTCCAAGATTAGTTGAGGAGCTCTCTAGTTCTTTGTCGATGTAGCCAAAGCTTTACAAACGTACGGACTGGTGGCCACCACTTCTGCCACATTAATTTTAGCTGCTCTTTCAATATTTTCCTGGTCACCAGCCTCCATGATGTGAATTTCAGTATTTGGGTCCTTGTTGTATGACCCACTGGACAAACTCTTCCTATGATATTCCTCCCTCAATATTCCTCCCTCAATATTCCTTCATACCGAGTGGCTCGAGAGACTAACTCGAACAAATCATGGAACTCTGTCCCCTTAAACATTTTTTGGAGTTTGTAACTTAGTCCACCTTGTGCTAATTTGACGAACTCCTTTTTTGGTATGTCCAAGTGACATCTGATCATTGCCTTTTTGAATCGAGCTATGAACATCTGTACCGACTCTCCATCCATCTATCGCAGACGCAATAGATCAGCCATGGATATCTCTGGCTAATCCTGTAGAACTGCTCGTGGAACTTCTGCTCTAATTATTGCCAACTATGGATCGAGTTTGGCTGTAGATTGATGTACCCTGTGAAAGCTGGACCTATCAAATTTGCAAACAGTCTCAGCTTTAGAAAATTATTGGCCGCTGCTTCTCCGCATTGGATAATGAAGCTACATATGTGTTCCACGGTAGACTGTCTCTCTTTACTAGAGAAGAGGATGAAGTCAAGAAACCTGAATCCCTTAAGAAATTCAATCATGTCAACAGCATTAGGGTAAGGCCTCCTATAAGACGGGCGTCCAGTTTTTCTGAATGCAGGACCCATCATCTCTTGGATGATGGTCTCAATGGCCTCTCGGTCTATGCCCTGGCCGTGGTTCATCTAGTTCAATCTGTTCCTTCGCATCGGGGCATGAAAGTCTACTTGATAGGCGTGGGTATCATAGTTTCCATTCCTATAGTTATGTCCAAAATGCTCTGCATGCCTTCGCCATGAATCTGGTTCTAAGCTGGCAGGTTTCCATATGTCGGAACATTCGCTCTCCTTCCATGTACATTGGGTACAGCCTGGAAAGCTTGTATCAAGTGTTTTTTCCGACCATCCCTCATGGTCTGGCCTTGGTTATCAGCATGCCCCCTGGCCGGATTATTGTTCCTAGCCAGTGGGAGAATGTAAGGTTGGACTTGGCATTCAGGCATAACCCTTATATCGTTTCCACTAGACCCGGCCTAAAAGACTGGTGCCTCAGTACTTGGCGTTCTGCCATTGGGTACGGCTTGAAAGGCCTGCACCTGTTCATCCTCTTGGCCGTTAGTCGGCCTTGCGCCATTCGACATAGCTTGGGTCGTCTGCACCTGCCGGTGTAGCAATTCCAAGATTCCTTGCAACGTTTGCTGCTGGGTCTCCTAGTATGCTTCCATCTTCCAGGACAGCTCACATATCAAATCCTAAGTTGACATCTCTGTCGTGTCCGGAGCTTTGCCAGCTTCTCTTCCGTTTCCACCTTCCTCCGACATGTTTTGGCCGCTAATGCTGCCGTGGGTGTCAGGTTCCTAATTCTTTGAGTGAGTCTGCACCATTTTCTCAGTCAAAAAATTATGTCCCACCGGGCGTGCCTAAAGATATGTTGGTGTAAAACACAACAATCAGTCGTCTCAAGTGTGCAAGCGTGCCACTTTGAACCTATAACAATCCAAAGAAAAATAAAGTGTGCCAATTAATATCAAACTTAATCAAACGATTGTATTAATTATCGAGAACAGAATAATGAAAGGTTACAAAATGCCTTTCAAATCAAAGGAATTTTAAATAAAATTTTCAACTAAAATACTTGACTACTCGAAGTAAATTCTAACGAGAATAAAATAAGTAGTTTATGTTTCTAGTGTGTGTTGATGCGAGAGGGATCCTAGGCAAAATTGAAAAACTTCAATTTATAAGTGAAGAGTTTTCAGGATGCTTGTTCTGCTACTAATGTGGGACTTTCCCAATTCCAATTTTAATACTACTTATTTATACTTGTGAAAGTCCAAAGCACACTCAGGGACAACTGCTATTTTCCAAAATCAAGCTTAAAATAAATATTAATTTTCTTAAAAAATTAATATATGGTCCAAACAATATCTTTGCGATTATATTGTTTGGTTTTGATAAGAAAGTTAATATTGCTTATATATTTATTTTATTAACTAATATAATTATTTATTAGTGATTATTTAAACTAATGAGACATGCTATTAAGTTTTTCTTTTGGCATCAGTATATGTCATATATATGAATATACATGTTATCTTCTTATAACATTGTTTTTATTTGTATGTCATTATTAATATTTATGTATACCATGATTATGTTTGTGTATAATATAATAATTGAAATGTCATATGTATAGTGTATATAATATTTCTATACATTCTATTGCACATATATGATTAAATATTTATATATGTCATTATCTTTCTATATTGATTTGTTCCATCTATATTTTATAGATTTACTATAGATCTTGTGCATCAATGCATGATTATACATATTTTTATTTTCTTGACAATAATGATGAATACTATTATTTCTTAACAAGTTCAATGTTAATAAGCATGATGTTTATTTAACTAAACATGCAATTTATATTTTTTAGACTTTGGTCTTTCTTATTAATATATCATCACCCATGTATCTATATTACTTCTATATGTCTTTCAATGGGTGATGAATTGATATATTTTCATAATTCTATTTTGGAGCATGATAATCAGATTGGTTTATATGATTTTCAAATTAGAGCATTTTGATTTTAAATATGTGTTTTTATTTTCTATAGATATATGTTATTTAGCAACATGATCAATCTATGAGATATATGCTTGGTTGATAGTGTGACAACACACACTATTATAAAATATACGATATATTTTTCTCAACTAAATTTACTACAATCAACTGTAAATACTATATCAGGTCCTGTAGATCTGATTGAAAGCTCCAGAAGAGCAAACATTACTTTACCTAATGGTACAAAAATTCTCATTAGTAAAGCTTTATACTTTTCAAAATCGAAAAGAAAATTATTGAGTTTAAATGATATACGCCATTATGATATCATCTTGAAATGATGAATGAGAACAATAATGAGTATTTGTGTATTACATCAACAATATCAAGGAAAATATATATTAGAGAGATTGCCAACATTCTTTTCGATATTATATTATACATACATCAATGTAATTGAATCACATGGTGTAATGAATCATAAGTTAATTGATATGAAGACATTCATGATTTGGCATGACCGATTAGGTTATCCAGGGTCAACAATGATGCATAGAGTAATAGAAAATTCTTATGGACATTTATTGAGAGACCAGAAGATCTTTCAAATAAACGAGTTTTCTTGTGCTATGGGCAAATTGGTTATTAGGCCATCACGAGCCAAAATTGCATTACAATAGGATACATGTGGTCCCATTCACCCATTGTGTGGACTATTTTGATATTTTATGGTTTTGATAGATACATCTAGCAGATAGTCACACATGTCCTTTTTGTCATCTCGTAACATGGCTTTTGCCAGTTTTCTTGAGCACAATTTCCTGACTACACAATCAAAACAGTGCATTTTGATAATGCTGGTGAATTTACATCCCAAGCTTTTAATGACTATTGTATATCATCTGGGATTCTAGTTGAACATCATGTTGCCCATGTTCACACACAAAATAGTGTAGCTAAATCATTTATCAAACGCCTCCAATTAATCGCTAGACCATTATTGATGAGAATAAAGCTCCCTAAATTCTGCATGGGAGCATGCAATTTTGCATGCAGCATACTAATACACATCAAACCAACATCTTACCATAAATACTCTCCGTTTCAATTGGCTTTTGGAAAAGAGCCAAATATTTCCCATCTTGGAAAATTTGGTTGCTTAACATATATTTCTATTGCTCCACCACAGTGCAGTAAGATGGGTCCATAAAGACGGAATAGTATATATATTGGTTATGAATCTCCGTCCATTATAAAATATATTGAACCCCTCATGGGTGATATTTTTACTGCTCAATTTGCTAATTGTCATTTTGATGAAACAGTTTTTCCAACATTAGGGGGGAAAAAGAAAGAGCTAGAAAAAGAGATCACTTGGAATGCATCATCTTTATCTTATAATGATCCTCGTACAAATCAATGTAAACTGGAAGTTCAAAAAATTATACATTTACAAATATTAGCTAATCAATTACCAGATGCATTCACTAATACAAAAAGGGTGACTAGATCACATATACCAGCTATAAATGCTCCTGCAAGGATTAATGTTCCCGTTGAACAAGTCACAGATGAGTCTACGATACACATTAAGCGAGGTAGGCCTATTGGTTCCAAAGATAAAGCCCCTAGAAAAAAAAAAGGGAGCTAATACACTTGATAACATAATAGAGAAGGTTGATGCTCTAGAAGAGGCCCAATATATTGTTAATGAAAAATCTGTAGAAAAAGATCAGGTGCTTGAAAATATTAAAAACATTGAGATCTCATTGAGTTATATTTCTACTGTAGAATTATGGAATCGTAATAACAAAATCATCGATGATATATTTTATTATTCTGTGGCTCTTGAAATTATGAATGAAAACGATGATCAAGAACCAAAATCAGTTGAGGAGTGCAAATCTATAACTGATTGGCAAAAATGGAAACATGCAATTCAAGTAGAACTCGATTCGCTTACTAAACGTGAAGTTTTTGAGCCTATAGTGCAAACACCTAAAGATGTTAAACCTGTAGGTTACAGATGGGTTTTTGTGCGTAAGCGAAATGAGAAAAATAAAATTGTAAGATATAAAGCTAGACTTGTGGCACAAGGTTTCTCACAGAGACCTAGTATTGATTATGAGGAGTCATATTCTCCTGTGGTGGATTCAATAACATTCAGATATTTGATTAGTCTATCAGAGCATCTAATAAGCTGGATATGCATCTCATGGACGTTGTAACTGCATATTTATATGGATCACTTGATAGTGACATTTGCATGAAAATCCCAGAAGGATTTAAAATGCTAGAATCAAAATCCAGAGATATACATTCTATCTATTTACAAAGATCTTTTTATGGTTTGAAACAATCTAGACGTATGTGGTATAATCGCCTTAATTAATATCTTTTAAAAGAAAGCTATGTGAATGATCATATTTGTCCATGTATTTTCATTAAAAAGTCAGAATCTGGATTCGTTATTATTGATATTTATGTAGATGATTTAAATATTATTGGAAGTCCTAATGAACTTCTAAAAGTAATGACATACTTAATAAAAGAATTTGAGATGAAAATCTTGGCAGGACAAAATTTTATCTCGGTTTGCAAATCGAGCATTTATCAGAATGGATATTTATCCACCAGTCAACTTATACAGAAAAGATTATTATATTATTTAATATGGATAAATCTTATTCCTTGAGCACCAAAATGGTTGTTAAGTCACTTGATGTGATAAAAGATCATTTTTGACCACGAGAAGATAATAAAGAAACTTTAGGTCCTGAAGTACCATATTTAAGTGTTATAAGAGCCTTAATGTACCTTGCAAATAATACTCGACCTGATATATCTTTTTCTATTATTTTATCAGCAAGATATAGCTCGTCCCCTACACGACAACATTATAATGATGCAGGATATTTGTCTGATCCACGTCAAGGTCGTTCTCAGATTGGATATCTATTTTTTATGTAACAATACGGAAATCTCATGGCGTTCAACAAAGCAAATATCAGTGGCAACTTCTTCCAATCATGCAGAACTCATAACACTCAATGAAGCAAGGAAAGAATGTGTATGATTAAGATCTGTAAATCAACATATAAGAGAAACATGTAGATTATCCATCAATAAGCAGCCAACGGTATTATATGAGGATAACAATGCAAGCATTACTCAAGTCAAATGAGGCTATATTAAAAGTGACAAAACTAAACATTTTTCCCATAAACTTTTATTTCCTCATGAACTTATTATAGGTAAAATCATTGATATTCATCATGTTCGTTCTAGTGACAATCCTGCAGATTTACTCACAAAGGTACTTCCGACATCGACATTTAAAAAGTTTGTACATAAAATGGGAATGCGTCAGTTACGAGATTTGAAGAAGTGTTAGTCTTGTTTTCTTGAGAGGGAACATATGTGGTTGTACTATTTTTCTCTTATTATGGTTTTGTCCCATTGGATTTTCCTAATAAAGTTTTTAATGAGGCAACAATGACACATATGTCTAAGCATCGAAGGGGGAGTGTTATGATATTATCAATATCATGATAATATTATTTATCAATGCTTATTATCTTTTTAGATAAGATAAATATAGATTGTAGATTATCTTCTATTATTTTATATACTTATCTATATAATATATGTATTTATCTATGTTATTGAATGGCCTATAAATAGGACCCTTTCACTATTGTAGAAGTACTCATATATAAGATATCAATTCTTTTATACATATGTTTATAGTATTAGTTCTTTATTTTATAACATATTTTAATTTTTCTATAACTATTGAATACAACACAAGAACAAAAATAATGCCTCTCTTCCTAAATTGTCATATTTTTTTGTATTACTAATTATGTTTTAAATATTCATAACTATTAAATTCATATTATAATTACACAATCTAAAATTATATAATATATGAAAATTAATTATATTATCTAAAATTATATAATATAAAATAAATTAAGAAAAAAATCTAGCATTAAAAATGAAAAATATTATTAAAAATTGAATAATATTTTAATGAGTTTTTTTAAATTATATATCTATTTACTACTTATCATGGCAAATAATAGACAAACAAAAAGAAAATAAGAAAAACAAAATAGTATTGTTGCTAGACAAAATAAATATTTTTATTTAAAAAAAAGTGCTTTGCTAAACATGCAATGTATCCAATACCCTTAACCCATCCCTGCACTATTAGCGCTAAAACCAGATTGTAATACTTAATGCGATTCATATTAATTTCGTGCAGGTTAAATATTATCAAATAGTAGTTTGCATTGATTTAGTGCTATCCAATATCTTTGTACAGCGTACTAAATATACCTTAATAATTGGTTTAATGAGGAGAGGACAATATATATTATATACATGATCATAGTTAAAGGGTTTATAAGAGTTATTTATAAGATTTTGTATAACTAATACGATAAATTTCATATTATAGAAGACAAATTAGATGATTAAAAAAGAAAATGTATATTTCATGTTAGAAGTGATCAGCTACTCATCGATCATGTTGGCAAGGAGGGTGAAGAAAAGTATAGTGATAAAGAGGTAAACAAATTTGTCGGTGATCAAGACCATTGTAATTCCTTGCTTAATTGTTTCACAATTCAAATGACCAATGACATGCACATATACATCGTTCAT
>QANX01003154.1:0-51305 GCA_003254975.1 Ochetophila trinervis
AAACATTTGTAGACTTAGAGATATTTGAATCTATCTGATAAGTTTTCTTTTTCTTTTTAAAATTGCTCAACTGATCAAGATTTTATTAAAAATTGGTTTCTTAATTAATAAACATTTTATATTAATTGATCTTTTTTAGCTTATCTATGTAACTTCATAAAGTTTTTATTTTTATTTTATAGAAATTCTATTAGGGATTACAATTTGTCCTGAATCATCCCATTTTTTGTGATGCCCGCTTCGTTATTTTGTTAATAAAGACAGCGGAATGGAGACGGGCCAAATTTTTAGGCTTAGTGCAAGATTGAAGTAAAGACGGATAATATAATATTCGCTCCGTATATATTTTATTATTATTTTTAATACAATTAATTATAAATTTTATGATTTTTTTTTTAAAACTGGATCACTAAAAGGTGAAATACAATTTTTACCAGATTAAAGTTTGAAACTCTAAATTTGAAAGTGTTTTTTTTAAGTTTATACTGCAAATCAAACCGATAATACTAAATTATACTTTCTATTTCAGCCTACACCTTTTCCTCGGTGAATGAGGAGATAACAACTTTTAAAGCCTCATAGCTGGGCCTCAAGTCCAGTCTGTCTACTATGTCAAGAAGCCGAAAGTACGATGAAAGATCCATGAGAGTCCAGGCCGAGTTTGAGTGGGCCACTTCATTAATTTGAATTTAGTTAACATATAATAGTTATATATATTCTAATTTATCATCCAGGAACTGTGATATTCGAAAACCTAAAATCAAAGCCAATTGCAAAACGACTATTCACCAACCTCAACCTTTGATGGAGTCCTTTTGCACACACCTAAAATAGGTGTCACAGTTAAGTTTTCTACCTTCCTGAAAGATCACAGGGTTATCCTGTAGGCACTAGGCCTTCAATGAATATGGACCAGAGTAACTCTGAATAGGTAACGATTGGGCTCAAAACATTGTTTCACAGCTGAGCCTGAGTGTGCGAATTCATTATTCTCATTTCTAGCTTCATCGTTTCAACACCCTACCTACCAAACTTCTCCTTTTTGTGTACTTCTTCTACTGCTAATTCACTGCTCACTTAGCTTTACCAACTTGTCTATTTTCCTATGCATTACTAATAGGTTTGGCCGTGTTTGGCTGTCTAAATAAATTCTCTGTTTTTAGTTTCCTTTATTACTCGCGTGTTCAGATTTTTATCCACTGAAAAAAAAATGACAGTAAAAAAACAGTATATTGAAAAAGCAGTTTCGAATGCATAGATGTATAGGCGATATAGATACGGCTATAGGGGGTGAATGATGGACTGTTTTAATAAGAGGTGTCCTAATGTGGTTTGTTCAAACCACACAGTACCTAAAAGTTGTATCAGTATCTGTTTTCATTTGGGAAAAACTTTAAACAAACTCTGGCATGGCAAAAGCTAGGCTTTTAATTAATTAATTAATTAATTAATTTTTTTCTCTTTAGGCAACAATTGCCACTGTTGTTGAAGTTGCTTGTCAGACTACAAAGAGACAAAAATCTTGAAGCTGTGTACGATCAGAGTGACTCAACAATTATGGTGGTTCGTATAAAATGTGAAAACTGCGAACCACATATGATCAATCTTTTATGAAATCCACTAAATCATGATGGCACATATTCATAAAAAGTAGACAACAATTGGGGTTAATATGGTTGCATTGGTGTACCAAAATGGAAGACATTGTCCCCACCTGCACACCCAATACCTTTGCCTGCCCTACTTGAGCTTCTACCACTAGTGCAACATGGAGATTTTACAGTATATTTTAATTTGTACTATATGCTAGCTTCATAGACTTTAAACTTTAAACTTTAAACACTATGTGCCTCAATCAAAACCAATGGCTGCTGCATATGGACAAATTTGGTACACAGTAAATGGTATATATATATATATATTAAAATTACTTTTGTAGAATTTTGACCAAAAAAATTACTTTTGTAGAAGCTTAAATTGCTAATAAAACTGGTATAATTATATATATGTTATTTCCCATCCACTTAATTTTTAGAGAATGCATCCCTTTTGAAAACTACTGGTTTTTTTTAGCAATAATTCCAATTTTGAATTTCCATACCCCAATATCAAACAAAACGAAAAAAAAATAGTGATTTGTCTCATATTGTTGCAAAAACAGGTGGATTAAATGCGTTAACGTGTATATAAAGCTATATTGATTTACCCTTTTTTTTTTTTTCTTTTTTTGTAAATGTGAAGTATAGCTGTAACGGATGAAACATATATAAGAATAACAGAAAACTTTATCATAAAATGAATATTTCAGGAAAATATTTATTTGACCCCAAATGCTGGTGCATCAAACATGAAATGGACCTTAATAGAATTCAAAAATCGCAAATAGAAGAAAATTTTGAAATTGAAAAATGATTAAAAATCTTTAATTAAATGCATTTGTCCTTGTGTAGGTCTTTTGAACTTTGCTTGCCTGATCAAGTTTTACTTTTCAAAATTATGTTAACATATTAGAGACAAAATAAACTACCTTGTATAAACAGTTAAATAAATACGGTTTAGATGATTTATTATTGATCCTAACAAATTAAACTCATAAAAGATGAATTATCGTATATTTTATATTTTATT
The DNA here is from genome assembly GCA_003254975.1 of Ochetophila trinervis. Lineage (NCBI taxonomy): Eukaryota > Viridiplantae > Streptophyta > Magnoliopsida > Rosales > Rhamnaceae > Ochetophila > Ochetophila trinervis. The sequence goes on from QANX01003154.1 coordinate 2,629, forward strand.
TTTAGCACTCTCTTTTACATGTAGGCGAATTTAAATGTTTATATGCCGATAATAGATCTAATCTTTTTAAAATTTTAAATTTTTAACTGTTAGATTTTTTAACTATGAAATCATGTTAAAAATAATAAACTATTANTATATCGAGTATTACAAGTAGATACTTAATTTTTTTTTGGCATTTTAGTACCCAAACTTGTCAAAATGTTACAGCGTTAGTACCTAGATCAATTTTCGTCACAAATACATGTTAAATAACTCGTAGCATGTAAATGACATATATCTACTTGTAAAATATAATATAGTTCAGGTTTCTCTAGTGTAACTTACTCACTAAATTAAATAACATATCAAATGTAAAATTAAATTCAAAATATATTATTCATTTAAAAAATATATATTTAAAACTTTTAAATAAATGTATAATTATTAAATATTAACTTTTAATTTTATTTATTTAATACTTTAATTAATTAAAAATTTTTTTTTTTTTTAACTAAAATCAGAAGGCTATGAACAACCGCCCATCTCATACTCAAATATTTGCTGAGAACAATCAACAATCGATGCGTTGACTGAAACCGAACACCAAATGCAGAACCCAATGATATTGCAGCTCACATTGTTTAGACAACTAGAGATAGAAAAAACATCTCTAAATTTATTATCATCCTAGTATAAGCAACAATCGCACAAGCTCATCAAACTAAAACGAAGAACAATAGGTGAATCTGCCCATAACATCTGGAATTGAGTTGTAAGGACCTTAAAAAATGGACTTACCTCTAGCGGTATCGACGATGTGAGTTGCACTATCGTTGGGTTTTGCGTTTGGTGTCGGCTTCAGTCAGTACAGCGATTGTTAGTTGTTCTCAACAAATGTTGGGTTTGAGATGAGCTGTCGTTCATAGCGTTATAATTTATATATGTATATATATATCTCCAAAATTGAAGTTAAATCTAATAAAATATTTTAAATATGGAAAAAAAAAAACTCTACACTTTCAAATATAACATATATATATATATATATATATATATATCTTTTTTTTAAGTTAAATCTGTATTTGAATAAATNTTATTTTTTGGAGAGAGGAGATTCTTTAAGAAACAAATTTTGATGCTTGACCTAGAGACCATGAACAGAAATGTCTTATTAATAATTTTTACCTAATATATTTTAAGTCCATTAGGATAATTTAATGGCAAAAATGTCGTTTTCTCAAACAATGGAAAAGAAACCCTAGTATTCTAACATTTTGAATTTTCAACATTAGTTAAAACATTTTTAATTATGCTACAGGAATTACTTACATATAAACATAACGTTAATGTACAAATTTTAATGTAGGACTTATATATATACTAGTTTTTGGTTTGTGCGTTGCACGTGATTGTGATATATATATATATATTTTGATTTAATTTTTTAATTTCTTGCTGTAATATTTGCTATTTGTATTTGAGAACTAAATTGATGCATGATATATTAAAATAAGGTAATTGAATTTTTAGTCAACATTTGATTTATTTTGAAGAAAATTTTATTTGTAAGTTAGCTATAGTGGTGCAACTATATTGAATATTTATGATGTAATTTATAGTTTTTAATGTTGTTTTAATTTTTGGGGTTGAGATTTTGCAATTTGGTAGATAAAGTATTTTTTGAAATAAATACTCTCGTCTGTACTCTTTTTTATAATATATTTTTTATATTTTCATATCATATAAATTTTTGGTATTGGGAAGCATAAATATTTTACCACTATTGTATTACTTGTTAAGCAAATTTGAAAAATATAGATTAATAAAATAAGAACTGAAAATATTAGTTTAAAGTGTAGTATTCACATTTTGATCAGCATGTGAGCTATTTAATTTTTTGATTAAAAAGAGACATAATGGTAAACAAAAAACTTATTGGATTATTTTGTGTCGTCCTGCCACAATCAACCTCGCTTATTAATATGTTAAAAAATACACAAAAACAAAAATTACTTGTTGGAATCTATTTTAGGCAGATTTTTTCCCACTGATAATGGTGAAGCTCATATATAAAGGTGTTTGATGTACCACAAGACAATAAGAAAATGCCATAAGTTCTCAAATTTAACAAGATTCAGAAAAAAAAAATCACTAAATAGATAAATAAAACAGATAAATAAAATAACATCATGCAATAATTATGCTCTATCACTCCCAAAACTTTAGTTATTAATATATGTTGAAAAAATAATGGAGTTATATTTCAGAATTGAGATTATTCCAACTACAAACTATTATCACTCTGTTAGAGCCCATTAAAGTCTAGACTTTTTCTAGTTACCAATTGAGAATTAAAAAATAAATAAATAAAGCATTTCACAGCTATCATATTATCTTCCACTTGTGGTTCCCTTTTGCAATCCAAAACTTGAAGGAGAAAAAAAAGTACGATTAGGATCAAGTTAATCAACATCAAATAAAATAATTTTTGTCTATGAAAAATGTTAATTGCATAGAGAGCAGCTTGAAATTTATGAAAACCACGTCATAAATCAAGCAAACAACATAACAATTGAAAGTAAAAAAAAATCAAAGTAGCAACTACAATGATTGGATCACAAACCTATTAGGTGGTAAGCCCAGCATGGTTTATTGCAGCGATAAAAACTGCTTTGAATAAGCAAAAATATCCTAATTGGAACCTTTATAACAACTGCTTAAACTGGAACACCTACAAATCGAGCAGCAATCATATCAAACTCCAAAATCTACAATTCCGATTCAAAAAATTCATTGTTTGGAAATCCATAATAATCATGCATGAGAGACAGAGATGATGAAAGGAGATGGATGGCTGAGAAAAAAAAAATGGTAGATGTTTGATGAGGTCTGTGGTCGCTCAAACAGAAATAAAAACAAACAAGGAAAAAGGGAAAAAAATAAAAATCTTACCAATTTAGCTTGTCGAAGAACAAGAGATTTAGAGAAAGTCTCCCTGTACATAAAACTTTAACTAACCAGACAGTATCAAAAAGCTTAATTAATATAATATTATATTAATTAATATTATATTTATTTATTTAATTAGATTAGATTTATTTATTTATTAGATTTATTTCATTTTTTATTTAGAAATTTATATTATTATATTATATATAGTATAGAATAAATATATAATATATCGTATAAAAAATAAAGAGTTATAATGATATAAAATCAAATATCACAAATTGCATCTTCATCAATCCCAAATCTGCATCTGTTCTATTTTTTCTCTTTAAACTAAAGAAAAAAAAAATTTAACATTGCACTGTAGACCAGAAAAGAAAATAAAAATCCATCATTTATCTCTCACTCTTTTTTATAATATATAAGATATATATATATATATATATGTTTTTTAAACAATATATATATATATATGTATGTATGTAAAGGAGAACACAAACTATATAAACGTTCTACCACTAGCAAAAAATCTAAAGTTAGATTCCTCCAATCCCAATGCATATATATATATATATATATTGTAAATAAAATATAAAATCAATATTCGTTTTCGTTGTTTTAAGATTTTTTTTTTTGCTAGGGATATGGGAGTTGTTTGGTCTACTTAACTAGATGTACTGTAACTGCAGTTTACTAATTAATAGGTGTGGTAGTAAATTTATCAAAAATAATTTTATTTTTATTTTTTATTAAGTGTGAATGCAAGTAGCAACGTTATATGGCGTACGTTTCCATGCTCCAACTTACCACGTGGTAGATTTATGTGTAAATAAAAGTTTTACCGTTTTATGAAGGCATGGTTTTTAGTAAAAAACAGAAAAAGAACGAGTTAAAGGTTTTACAATATTTATTTAGGCCATACGATAATTCACCTGCTTTGGAGACGCTCTGAACCACTGTCGCTAAATCAAACACAATATGTGTACCAAATTAAAAACTCAAGAAGAAATTCCGTGTCATTTTAAAAGGCATCATATCATTCAACATATCATTAGAAACAGCTCAATTCCTCTTAATTAAACCATCAGCATCACAAATTAGTTTTACATCTGCAATAGTATAATACAAATAGTTCAATAACTGTGTGAGCTCAAGAGTTTTCAATAGTGTGTAAACTCAATAGTCAAGACAACTACTAAAACAAACAGATTTGTTCTATATAAATTCACCAAAAAAAGATTAATTTGATCTATATAAGTAGAAGTAATTTTAAAATTAAGTACATTCCATAAAAATAAAAGAAAAATAAAAAATACAGAAATACTATAAGCATACTAAGAGAAAATGTTATCCGTATCTTTTTTATTAACCAAAAACCATATAAATTCAACTATAAAATAAAGCAAATAAGTTTTTTTTTTGAAATATTAAATATATACTTGTGAGTTATCCGTTAACATCTTTAAATTCGATTTTGCGAAAGATAAAATAAATGAAAATGAGAGAGGTGATTAATCAATCAAGTATAGATGTTCACCACCGGATTTGCAGAGATATATCAATCAATTTTTATCTTTCAAACATTTTATTTAAATAATAAAATAATAAAAGAAACAAATAAATAAAAAAATTGAAAAATGATGATTTAGCATTCTAATTAAGAATAGAAATGTCCAAGCGACCAAACAATGCCTTATCCTATCGTCCCCTCATTCCAAGATGTGCCAATCCAAACCCGTAAAAACAACTGTTCGCAGTTACACATCAGTTTTTGATGCTGATTTTGATTTGATGGAACTAACCGTAAGAAAGCAGAACCAAGCAGCAGAAACCGCAGAAAGAAAGAAAGCAGCCGCCAAATTCTGTCTCCAAAAACCCCTTAAAAAAAAAAACAAAAAACGCCACTCGTTCAATTTTTAAGGAATCAAAACCAAAAAGAAAACCCCCAACCCCAACGCAAAATTCACAAATAAATGAAAAGCCCGGTGATTTGGATATCGCATCGAATCACGACCGTTGGATTCGGATTGGAAGAAAAGGGGGTCCAATCAAATCAGAACCCCAGCAGCAGAAGCAGAAGCAGAAGAGGAGGCTGACAGGGACGACTGCAGCTGGAGCAGGTGGTGGTAGCAGTCGGCGGCGGTGGGCCTCTGCTCCGGGTTCGGATCCAGACACCGCTTCTGGAGCTCCCTTAGCAGCTTCGGCAAAGCCGGCAGCCCGCAGCTCCGAACCAGATGCCCGACCCCCCACACGTCCACCTTCAACCCGTGCAGACCCCTCTCCATCTCCGGCGCGTGCCTCCCACGCCCCGCCGCAGTTTCCCCCCCTCCTCCTGGCATCGGCGTCGGGTATATCTGCGGCGCGCTGACCGCGTGGTCGAAGCCGCAGACGAACCACTCGCTCTCTCTGTCGCACCTCCTCCTGACCTTGTCCCAGTTCAAGTCCCTGTGCATGAACGACAGGTCGTGAAGCGCCACCAGCGCCTTCGTCACGTGCTTGAGAGCCTCCACCAGCTGCTCCAAGCTCGCCGGCTTGAATTTGCTCCCTCTCGGCTTGAACACCAGCGCCAGATCTCTCTCCAACGCTCTGTGTATGAATTCCGCGTGCGGTATTCGGCGATCGAGAAAATCGTACATCTCTTTCACAGCCGTCCATTTCCTTCTGTCCGAGAAGAATCTAGTCACGGTGCTGGGTGTCATCTCGATCGCCTGTCCATGGCCCACGTCGATCCTCTCGAAGTCGCTGTAAGGAAGCATCTTGAATCCGCCGCCATTGTTGATGTTGCTGAAGCATCGATCCGCTAGCAGTGGAAGCAAACCGGCTATTCTGTAGCACGGTACTAGGGCTTTAAGTCTCTCTGACGGCGAAGACAGGTCTACCGAGTGCAAATCGGTTCGAATTATCCGATCTTGGATTCGACTCAGTGCGCAAAACGTCACCGTATAGCCAACGGCATAGTAGCCTAATATGTATGGAAGATCTACATAGGTCCAGAGAAGTTTGTCGACTATTGAGCTAGAGGGGTCTAGATCACCTTCTCTCAATCGGTCAATTTCCTCCCCTCTCCATAGGCAAAAATTCCGTACCAAACCTGTCAAATTGGGCCATTGGTCTTGCAAAGGCTCGGTTGGAGATGTGAGAGTGGGTTTGCGGATTGTAACCATTTCGGCCGAGCAGAATTTAGAGACGATTCTATTGATGCAATCGTCCCAGAGGCCGATGAAAGAGTCTCTACTGGTGGCTGTGGAGGCGGTGATGCTAGGGTTTGGTCGGACGATGGGGCTTAGTATATCGTACGCTATGGACCTGCAGTCTAACATTTCTGAAGAGGTAGTGAGGAAGAGCTCTTTCCCATGTGGCAAATCTCGGTAAACGTCTCTGCGGAGTGGAAAACGCAATTCCTCGGGAGGTGGTTCTTGTAAGTACCATGAAAGCTCGAACAGGCTTGGAAGTGATTGCGGTGGAACTCGAAGACATCCAACGTAGTACTCGGTTGGGTCTTGAAATTCCCATGGAGGAAAGGCTGCCAAAAAATGATAAAATTATATTTACAAACACCCCTCAAAAAATAATAATAAACTTCTTTGATTAATTAATTAATGTAACAGAAGATTTAAAAGGGTCTCCTATATGTAGAAATTACCGTATTTCATATTAAAATTCACATATACAATGCACATAGAATGACCATGACCAAAACAAAACAAAAGTAACATAAACATATATAGTAGTCCATTTATGTTAAAACTCACATCTTATGAATGGTTCCGTGGAAGGAAGCTGTATTTTCTCAGAGAAGCCTGGCACGAAATTGAAAGACAGCGTGAGATATTTGCTGAAAGATTAAAGATATTGTTTTTTTTTTTGCGGTGGTATATATGATATACCAGAAGAAGAGGCAGCAGCAGATGAGGACGAAGACTTCCTTCTTCCAAAGACTTTGACTTGCTGTCCAGACTCGAATCTGTCAACAGAGAAGCCTCTGAGAGGACCATCTTCGAAGGCTTCCATGGTGCAAGCAACCATACCATCATCGAAGTAAGCAAGATCGTCTGCGTTCAAGAAGCTCGAGCCTTGGAGTCTTACTCTACCTCTATGATGCTCGCCTTCTTCACCCCACAGGCTAACCGATTCTTCCCATATCATTCTAATCTTACCGATCCTTCGAACCTCCTTCGAAGACGATAACAATGGCGATGGACCTGCAACGTCCATCGACACGGAATCAAAACCCAACAAGGAAGGTCTCCCACCATGGTAAAATGGCTCACCTGATACGCTACCACTCATCATCATCATCTGCTTTGTCCTCCCTACGAACATATAATATAAACAAAAAACAAACAAAAAACAAAAGAAAAAGAAGAAGGTAACTTTCGCTGTCAAGTGCAACTGACTAAATATAGAGTTCTTGAACATGAAAGAGAGAGAATTAATTTCAATATATGTATATATATATATATACCTGCAGAGGCTGAGAGATGAAGCTCTTCGTCTTTAAACGACGGGGGTTCGGGCAAACTCGGTGTCGTTTCGAGAATTCCAGATCCTCCTCTGCTCTGAGGAGTGCTTCTGATTCTAGACCCCATAAACTGAGACAGTTCCTCGAAAACCTCTTCGTCGAAAGACGCAGGCAATCTATGCAGTTTTCTCTCGTACGGAGAAAGCCTGAAGTAGCTTTTCCCAACGTGTTCTCTCTCGCGGCCTCTTTCCCATTCGTAGACTTTCCTGAACTCTCCCAGCATGTTATCCCATTTCGTCCCCGCCGTTTTGGCATCTCTGTTGACTCCTTGGCTCTGCAAAAACTCAGCCACTTCTTTATCCTTGTCGGCTCTGGTTTTGTTTCTGGCTTGAGGAGTTAAATCCGAATGGCGCTCTGTTCTTAAAGAGGACGAACCAGATCCTCCATCAGAACCGCCGCTGCCTCCTTGGTACTGAACCCTCCAAGCCCTCGCAAGCCACAGCATCTCGTTCGGTTTCCAAACCGGGCTGACATATTTGCCTTTTCTAAACTGAGGGTGAACCGGGTTTTCTCCCTCCGGTTTGTTCGTGTCCTGACGAGAGGCGGCTGAGAGAGAAGGCAGAGGGGAATGAGATGGAGAAGAGGCTGTGTCTGAGGAAGAAGCAGCTGCGCTGTGGAGCGCTTGGGGAGGTTGAGATGCTGTTGGGTTTGTTGTCGGTGATGGAGTTGAATCGGCTGCGTGACTTGTCTGTTTTGGCTGAGGAGATGGACAAGGAAGAAGCTTCCACTGTCCAGTAGTAGTAGTAGTCGTGCTGTATCTTGGTCTTTTGGGATTAACGGATTCGAATTGTTGTTGTTGTTGCTGCTCAAATGGTGATGATGAAGTTGCACCGCTTGGAACATAGAATGGAGGAGCTCCGGTAACCACAACAGCCGCAGGAAGTGGTGGTGGTTGTTGTTGTTGGTGGTGGTGGTGGTGGATTATTGGTCTTGTTTCTGTTGATTCTTCGAGTGGATCTTTAGGTGAAGAAGAAATTTGTTGTTGTTGTTGTTGTTGTTGAGTTTGTTGCTGAGGGTGTTTCTTTGATTTATCTCCCTTGCTGTCACCCATTCCTTATGGGCCCAAAAATGAAAAGAAAAAAAATATAAAAAAATAAAATTGAAAGCGGAAATTGGAAGAGAGAAAATCTTTTCAGACAAGAAACAGAACAAGGAAAACAAAACAGCATCAGTGTGGAACTAGTATTTGTAGTTTGGTTCAGTTTAATAGTTCTTCCATGTTTTATTTTTATTTTTATTTTTTTTGCGGAGTTTAGATTGGTGTGGCATGTATATCTCCAAAAGGGAAAGTTCACAAAGAAAGTATAGGGATCTAGCCAAAGCTTAAAGGTAGAACAACTAAACATGTAGAAAAGAAGAAACAGAAAAAAGTCGGAAGAGAGGGTTATGGAACTGCTATGAATATGACCAGTCAGTGTATTAAGCAATTAATTAATTAATTTACAACCAAACACATATATTTGTTAGAAGATTGATTTTGACTAGTACATGTAAGAGTGTGTTAGAGAGAGTATGTGCAATGTGCATGATTAGAGAAGGGTCATGATTGTACTGGGACTGAGAAACGCGGCTCTAAGAACTACATTGTTTTGTTCAAGATTGGAATAGCATGCATTTAGATTTTATTTTTTTTGCTGTTGTTGTTGTTTGGAGAGAGAGAGAAAGAGAAAGGGAAAGAGAGGGGGGGGGGGGGGGGGGGGGGGGNGGGGGGGGGGGGGGAAGGTGTTCCCGCGTAGAGTGAGGGAGTGAGTGGAGACTGAGAGTGAGAGAAAGAGAGAGATAGAGAGAGAGGGGTCTGAGGGGGTATTTTGGTTTCACAGAGCGATGGGGACTGATCGAATCGATGGCTCTGCTCCAATGACTCGTATGACTCTTTGGCCATGTCCTGGTTGGCTTATTTTTTGTTGTTGCTTTCACTCTCTTTCTCTCTCTCTTTCTATTTTGTATTCATTTTTTTTTTTAGGGCTGCTCACTAAACTGCTTTCCCTACTTTTCTAGTACAGATCCTCTGTCTTTTTAATCATGTGCCTCCTTTTAATTGAACAACAATGCCATTAAAGAGAGCTTGAAGAATATCATAACCAATTAAAGCTCTTTCTCTCTCCAGTAAAACAATAAATTTTCTAAGCGGCTTTTTTTTTTTTTTTCAATTAAATCATTTTATATTTTTATGCAAAAAGTCATCAAATATCATTTGCTTTTTCTTTTTTTTGAAACAGATATAAATTTAAGCTTGGATAAGAGTTCATGAGTCGTCTCTAATAGCTGTCTGCAATCTCTAATTTATCTCGTTTGGTTAATTAGTAGTCGAATGTGTATATTCATTTTTCTTTTACAACAATCTGTGTATATATTTATTAGTGCATAAATATCCAATTATGCATTATTAGCAAAAATACCAATGTAGCATTCTATTTTAATTAAGAAGTGGTGAAACCTTATACGATGTATATATTATTATTAGATTGGGCTAGACATACACTTGTATTTTCTTTTTCTTTTCTTTTTTCTGTACTTTCAGTGGAGGGAAAAAAAAACGCCTTTGGGAAGTCAAAATCCGGGATGTGGGCCGGGATTGTGATTTGGTTCCAAACCGGAAAAGTAATAGTTGACCCAAAAAAAAGAAAAAAAATTAGTCCAAACAAAATAAAATAGAAAGAGAGAGAGAAAAAAAACAATGGAGTTTGAATCCTGCTGTATATGCGCGCTTATTATGTTTAAGAAAGAGTTTAAAGAAATGAGTCGTAATACATTTATTTAATTCAATTCTACTAAAAAACTTAAACAATTAGATTCAGATTCATCAAATATGTTATTAATTTTTTTTTTTAAAAGAGGTATGTTTATATACATATATTTTTAAAAGATCTATATTTATATTATCTTCAAGTGATTGTGTCTAAAACAGCTGATTTGTATGATACTGAACTTTGATAGGTTGCATGAATTGCTAATGGAATATGATGCAAGTATACCGTTACCATGATCACCATAGTCAGTTTATTACTTAGACAGTGGAGAATTGGCCAAGAGGGAAAGGATTGTGTAAAATGTCACATCGAAAATTAATAGCCAAGAATTTTTTTTCTGAAGTAGTTGCAAATTTTTATTTTATTTTTTACAAATAAAAGAAGTTAAAGGAATAAAATTGATGTATCTTCTATAATTTTGATGCATATATCTTGTTATTATGCTTAATAAAGGAGGAAAATTTGGTAAAGAAACCGATATCATGTGAATTAGAATAATAGTTTTGGGCACATAGAATCTGAAGATGCATGCCTGAGTTTATGTAACTATGTGTGTGTGCGTGTTTGTGTGAAACCCACATATCCATCACCGCACCACCATGATGTGGAGAAGTGAGTTTAGATTTCCGATCCGCTTGATTTCTTCCACTTGGCCGTGCTGTACATATGCCATGTCATGCCACCATTCTATTTTGTATCTTTTTTATTTATTATGTGAAATATAATTTTTTTAAACATACATTATTAATTAATTAATTGAATTTGAACAGAATTATTAAAGATCGATTATTAAATTGAATGTCTATCAAATAATTTTTTTTTTCAAATCAGATACTTTTTTATATATACAATTATGTTATGATATTCGTGCACATCTAAGTTATAATTTTTATAATTAATTTTAATATTTTGTATGAATATATTAATTAATAATATTTATCATAGGGTACTTTTAGTAAATATATATATATATATTTATCATATGGTAAATAAAACAGAAGTACAGAAGCAGATTGGCAGCTGTATGTTACAAGCTTGGCATTTCATCAAACATTTGGTGGGTATTTTTCCTACACATTGAGAGAAGAATCAAGAAGAAGATAGAGTTCTCTAGAGTTGTGTGGAATCTTCTAGAACATTATGGAGAACTCTAGTCTTGCATTGTAAATTGTGTAAATATCTAGATATTTTGGTGGAGGATTCTAGACACTTAATCTCCACCATAAGATCAAATTGTTTATAGCCGTAGGATCATTTTTCCTTGCCTAAAAATAGGTGGAGGCCTCATTTGGCCAAAGCATCCAAAAGCATTCAAGTTGTATAGCTTTCTTTCAAGCAATATACTTTCATTCTCCCAAACTCTTGTGTTTTATTCTTGCTTGCTTAGCTTTCTCTTCTTTGTAAGCAAAAAGGCTTACTTAGTTGTAACACAAAAGGTTAGAATAGCAACTAAGGCCGCACGGCTTGAAGGGTCGAAATACAAGTCCGTGACAGTTGATATCAAAGCCAGGTTCGTGAAGAGCTAGCAACAAGCTTGAAGGATGATGGCATCTTCAGAAGTTGTGGGAGTACAGAGGGGAAGGGAGGCCGACCCCGATGCTTCGAAGAAGGGACGTGGGTGCTCGAAGTCGAGGGACATCATTAGCTCCATGGAAACCCAAGTGGTTAAGGTGGAGTTAGATGTGGCCGACGCAATGGATATGCTCGATCGATTGGAGCAAAAAGTGGAGATGCTTGATGGTAGTGTGGAAGACCAAATAGAGGAGCTTTGGGATCTAGGCAAAGCACGAACGAGTCTAACGCCGAAGCATGGCAAGAGCATAGAGCGTTCCAAGCGAAGGTGCTTGAGACCATGGCCCACATGCAATCACAAATGGAAGAATTTAAGAAGAGCTTGGAAGAAACGCAAGCGGATTGGGCACTATGCAAACGGGCTGCAACTAGTGCCATCCCCACACAAGTGGTAGCTACTCCAAAGGTGGATGCTCCTAAACTCAAGGAGTTTAGCGGATGGAGGGACGCTAAGGAGCTCGACAATTATATGTGGCATATGGAGTGATACTTCGAAGCTTTGGACTTCCATGATGAAAGGCAAAAGGTAAGTACCACTACCTTATACTTAGCTAACATTGCGGCTACTTGGTGGCGTAAAAAATATGAAGAGATTAAGAGGAGCACTTGCACCATCGACTCGTGGAAGGCGTTAAAGAGCGAGCTAAAGAGGCAATTCTACCCCGAGAATGTGGTGCACAAAGCTAGGAAACGTATGAAGGAGTTGAAGCACTAAAGATCCATCCGAGACTACGTGGAAGAGTTCTCAGGCCTAATGCTTCAAATCCCTAACATGAGCGAGGAGGACCTCCTATTTAACTTCATGGATGAGCTTCACCACGGGCATCACAAGAATTGCAAAGGAAGGGTGTGCAAGACATCTCCACCGCACTCACCATCGTCGAAACTCTCATGGATTATAAACGAGGTGAGTCCTCCAACTCTAAGCCCAAACCTAGCTTTGTTAAAGGTTGGGGAGCCAAGTTCAACAAACCTCACCAAAGCAAAGAATACAAAAGGCCACAATTCAATTAAGATACAATGAAGGATAGCAAGGGTGAGATCAAGCCGAAAGGTAATTGCTTATTGTGTGATGGGCCACATTGGGCAAGGGAGTGCTCAAAGAGGAAGTCCCTCAATGCCATGCTTGAGGAGATGGATACTCAAGAGAAACCACAACTTGGTTGTCTACAACTCCTCAATTCGTTAAAGGCGAGTCCCTTTCCCACTAACAACACCAACGAAAAATCCCTCATATACGTGGCAGCGCGCATCAATAAGAAAGATGCCCAAGTCATGGTGGACACCGGCGCGTCCCACAACTTCATCAAGAGGGAGGAGGCCACGAGGCTTGGCCTCAAGCTTGAGAAGGGGCAATGGTGGTTAAAGACGGTGAATGCGGAGGCGAAACCACTGGATGGCTTAGCTCGCAACGTGGAGCTACACCTTGGAACTTGGCAATGTAATGTTAACTTTTCCATTGCTTCTATGGATGATTTCAATATTATGCTTGGCATGGAATTCCTTAGGCAATTCAATGTTGTCCCGCTTCCTTGCTACAACACCGTATGCATCTTGGAGGGAGGACCATGTATGATCCCGACGGTGGGAAAGCCAAGCACATCCAAGCACCTAGCCGCCATGCAACTCAAGAGAGGGATCAACAAGGGGGAGGTCACTTATCTAGCCACACTTCGTGAAGACAAAGAGGAGGCTAGTTCCATGGAGCTACCAAGGGAGTTAGGCCAAGTTCTCGACGAGTTCAAGGACGTAATGCCACCCGAGCTACCCAAGAAACTTCCACCTAGGAGGGAGGTGGATCATGCGATTGAATTGGAGCCCGGTGCCAAACCTCCCGTGAAGGCACCTTATCGAATGTCTCCACTGGAGCTTGAGGAGCTAAGAAGACAACTCAAGGAACTTTTGAATGCCGGATCCATTCAACCGTCGAAGGCACCTTATGGGGCACCCGTGTTGTTTCAAAAGGGCACTCGACAAGGTGACAATCAAGAACAAGTACCCTATACCGTTGATAGCCAACTTGTTTGACCAACTTGGAGGAGCAAGGTATTTCACAAAACTTGACTTGAGGTTGGGATACTATCAAGTTCGCGGGTGACGAGCCGAAGACAACGTGCATAACGAGCAAAACACTTGAAGAACATGTCCACCACTTGCGAACTGTGTTCAAGGTGCTTAAAGAGAATGACCTTTATGTGAAGAATGAGAAATGCTCATTTGCATCAAATGAAGTCCACTTTCTCTGCCACAAGATCAAGGATGGCAAGCTATACATGGATCAAGCCAAAGTCAAGGTCACCCAAGAGTGGGATCCTCCAAGCAAGGTGAGTGAGCTAAGATCTTTTCTTGGCCTTGTTAATTATTACAGGCGGTTCATCAATGGATACTCCGCCATAGCTTCTCCACTCACCGACCTTTTGAAGAAGAGACAAAAGTGGGAATGGTCCATCCGTTGCCAACAAGCTTTCGAGAGCTTAAAGGGAGCAATCATGAAGGAGCCGGCTCTAGCATTGCTCGATTGCTCCAAACCATACGAGGTGCACACCGATGCTTCTGAATTTGCCATAGGGGGCGTCTTGATGCAAGAGAGACATCCAATTGCATTCGAGAGTCGCAAGCTAAACGATACCGAGAGGAAGTATACGGTCCAAGAAAAGGAAATGACCGCCATTATCCATTGCTTGCGAACTTGGAGGCATTACTTGTTTGGGTCCAAGTTTACGGTGAAGAAGGACAACGTGGCCACTAGCTACTTTCAAACACAAAAGAAGCTAAGTCCCAAGAAAGCTCGTTGGCAAGACTTTCTTGCCGAGTTTGACTACGTGCTAGAGTACAACCCCGGCACAGCCACTGTTGTTGCCGATGCCTTAAGTAGAAAGGCCGAGTTTGCGTTGATAAGTATGCTCCAAGGTGATTTACTCAACTTGGTAAATGAAGGTATGGAGCACGACGACATTGCCAAGCAACTCGTACAACTTGCCATGGAGGGCAAGACAAAAAGATTTTGGGTTGAAGATGGCCTTCTCTACACCAAGGGACGACGGGTGTATGTTCCGAAATGGGGCAATTTGAGGCAGAATTTGATTAAGGAGTGCCACGACACCAAATGGGCGGGACACCTGGGACAACGTCGCACGAGAGCACTTTTGGAGACTACTTATTATTGGCCACAAATGCGGGACGATGTAGAATTGTTTGTAAAGACTTGTCTTGTGTGCCAACAAGACAAAGTGGAGCAAAAGAGTCCCGCCGATTTACTGGAGCCATTACCTACACCTAAGAGGCCGTGGGAGAGTATAAGCATGGATTTCATCATTGGCTTACCCAAATCTGATGGATGCGGTACTATTATTGTGGTGGTTGATAGATTCTCAAAATATGCTACGTTCATAGCCGCACCTAAAACATGCTCGGCCGAGGACACCGCCAAACTATTTTTCAAGCATGTGGTGAAGTATTGGGGGTTTCCACAATCCATTATAAGCGATTGAGACTCACGGTTCACCGAGTGGTTTTGGATGGAGCTATTCAATCTCATGGGCTCGGCATTGCATTTCTCAATGAGCTTTCATCCACAAACCGATGGACAAACCGAGAGAGCGAATGCATTGTTGGAGCTCTATCTACGGCACTTTGTGAGTGCCAACCAACATGATTGGGCAAAGTTGCTAGATGTTGCCCAATTCTCTTATAACTTGCAAAGGAGCGAGTCCACAAAAAAAAGTCCTTTCGAGCTTGCCACGGGGCAGCAACCGATGACTCCACACACTCTTGCCACAAGCTACGGAGGGAGGAGTCCGTCTGCATTCAAGGTTGCCAAGAATTGGCACGAACAAGTAGACCTTGCAAGGTCTTATCTCCACAAAGCAACCAAAAAGATGAAGAAGTGGGCGGACGTAAAAAGGAGGCATGTGGAGTATCAAATTGGAGACCTTGTGTTTGTCAAAATTCTATCGTCGCAACACAAGTCTACACGAGGCCTTCACAAAGGACTTGTTCGCCGATACGAGGGGCCATTTCCGATTATCAAGAAGGTGGGCAAAGTTTCATATAAGCTAGAGCTACCACCAACGCTCAAGCTTCATCCAGTCTTCCACGTAAGTTGCTTGAAGCCTTACCATAAATATGTGGAAGATCTTTCAAGGGGGGAGTCCAAACGAGCACCAATAGGCGTTTACGACACTTATGACAAGGACGTAGAGCACATCATGGCTAAATGAGTGGTTCGTGGAAAAGACAATCATCCCCGTCATGAGTACTTGGTGAAATGGAAAGGACTACCCGATAGTGAAGTAAGTTGGGAACCCGCAAGTGCACTATGGCAATTTGAGGATCCTATCAAGCGGTTCCAACAAGAAAGCTCGATGAGGACGTCGACGGCATAGGTGGGAGAGATTGTTACGAGCTTGGCATTTCATCAAACACTTTGTGGGCATTTTCTCTACACATTGAGAGAATAATCAAGAAGAAGGTAGAGTTCTCTAGAGTTGTGTGGAATCTTCTAGAACATTATGGAGAACTCTAGTCTTGCATTGTAAATTGTGTAAATACCTAGATATTTTGGTGGAGGATTCTAAACACTTAATCTCCACCGTAAGATCGAATCGTTTATAGTCGTAGGATCATTTTTCCTTGCCTATAAATAGGCGGAGGCCTCATTTGGCCAAAGCATTCAAGTTGTATAGCTTTCTTTCAAGCAATATACTTTCATTCTCCCAAACTCTTGTGTTTTATTCTTGTTTGCTAAGCTTTCTCTTCTTTGTAGGCAAAAAGGCTTACTTAGTTGCAATACAAAAGGTCAGAATAGCAACTAAGGCTGCACGGCTTGAAAGGTCGAAATACAAGTCCGTGACATGTGGCACATCAAAGGAAACACTACGCGTGTACTGACTACCAACCCATCACTGCCAAAAACTCCGTCTTCCAACATTTTTATAGTAAGCTCCATTGTAATTTCTATAAACACTTTTATTTATGGAGAAAAAAAAATATTTACTTCGAGGAGTACCAAACTCCTCAACACTCACATTGTTGTGGGTCTGTGTAAGATCCAAAACAATAAAAATAAATGTACTTCCTCTCTTTTTATTTAAGAGTTTTTTACAGTGCAATATTTATTTTTAGAATTTCAAAAGCAAATTTTTTTAATATTTATTTATAAATATACAATATTGGTCTATAAATAATTAATACATAATATTAATCTATAACTAAATAACAATGTTGCTTATTTATAAATCGATATTACACATCTATTTATTAACGTTGAAAAAATTTCACTATTAAAATTTCAAAAAAATGTTACACTGTATAGTTTTTCTACTATTCAATACCCCTTCTACTTCCAACTCCTTTATCACTCCCTATTCTATCTACTTTTTTAACATTCCTCCTCATCCTCCATCCTTTTACTTTTTCCATCTTAGTAATTAACTTTGCTATTTTCTTGAATTTTGCTTCTCTCTCTTTATTCAAAGAAATATTGTACTGAAAAATATATATCACTACTACAGAAAATAGCTATTGACGACGGCCATACTTTTATATAGACGTCAGTTGAAAAAGAGAGTCGTCATTGATAAAATAAGACGATGGTTAAAAAATATCAACGACGGTTTTAACTGTAACCGTCGTCTAAAGTTACATCAAAGACGACGGTTACTTCAACAACCGTCGTTGATAAAAGATTAAAATACACTTGGCAGCAACGTTATGGCCACGTGTATGTTGAAGAGTATAGACGATGGTTCCTAAAAGAACCGTCTACGTCCAGATGTTCACACACAGATACAACAAGGAAATAGAAAAGAAAAGAACACCGAAGGAAGTACAGAGGTTCAGCAAAAATTGTCTACGTCCTTTATTAATTTTGTTAATGGAGCCTTTGCTATTTCATTATCTGTATTGTAAAATTACAAATTTATACAGCAATCTAACTCTCAACAGAAAAACAACTTAACCCGTTCATCCTTTACACCTTTTAACCTTTGCTCACATATCTTTCATGATGAAAAGATCTCTTAGAACTCTAAGATCAGAGAAAGGGAAAGAAGAAGAAAGGTATTTACAGAGAGAATACAAAGAAAGCCTTAAAACGCAAGCCAAATAAAAAAACCCCAAATGTGCAATCTGTTGCCAACAGCTAAAAGAATATAACAATATAAAAACTAAGGCAAAACGCAGTGTTTAGCCTTTAATCAAAAACTACATTGTTTCTCTTTACAAAACAGAAACCAACTTATTTATGTATCATATTCAACACCCTTAATTGTCCTTGTGTATATAGTTCTGCCACATCATTTATTAACTTAAAAATTTAGTAGGCTAATATTCATGATAAATATGTATCCCTCTATTTTTTTTTTTATAAAAAAGAAAAAATCCCTCTATTCTATTATCATAAATAAAAAAATATAATAATGATGCAATATAAACAATGCTATTCCAAGATTATATTCTTCTTCTTCTTTTTAACAAATACCTTTTTTCTAGTGGTACGGTCAATTTTTCATTTTTTTTCATAACTCCATCTCATGATTATAATATATAGAGTTAATTTTATAGACATTCCCTGAATTTTCATATAATATCAAACACACCCATCAAATTTCAAATAAAGTATACTATCAAATTAACAATAAAAAGGTAAAAAAATAAGTTGGTAAGATGATTTGCGTTTGAATAGGGCAGATTGTGATATAAAAAGTGTCACTCGATAATAGTTGAGCAGGTTACATTGGATAGTCTTTGAATTGGATAGGCGAATATTTGGTTTGAGCAGATTATGTAAAATGTGCAGGCCTTAATTTCTTGAAAACATTAAAAAGAATTCCAATTTTTTTTTTGATAAATTATATATAACAAACCACTGATGATCATGCATTTATTTTGCATTTTTTAGCATTTGGACGCTAAAAATCATTTACTTTTTAAGTATATATATTTTATTCCAACAGTGCACTAAAAGTGTTTAAAATTTATAAGAGAAAATCACTAATTATATTTTGGATACCATACCAAATTTCAGTAACATATTCTTAACGGTATGGCGGACTTATTGAAATATTCCAAAAAAAGGAAACTTTTTCAAATTTTAGAAAATTAAGGAGTGTTCTTGAAATAAGACTATTTCAAAGGTTATGAGTGAAATTTTCCCCTGTATATATAATGGGAAACATAGCCCACCTTATGGTTGGGTTTGACACTATATTACATGTAAGGATTCACTACTATAAAAAGAGATTATATACGACGGTTATAATTTTATATTAATGTCGGTTTTCAGAGTAACTATCATTAATACATTAAAACGACAGTTATTAATTCTTAAAGCGATAATAACGACGGTCTGCCGCATAAAAAAAATATAAACGACGGTTTAAGAAGAACCGTCGTTGTTGTTGTAAGTTATAAACGATGGTTACCCACTGGAACCGTCGTTTATAATGCCCCAAGACACGTGGCATCCACTTGTTTTGGTTGTAGGCTATCTACCACTGTTTCCGTGGAGACCGTCGTTTTTAGTTTATGTTATTGACGGCAGTTTCTCACAAAAATCATTATTTATAATGTCAAAAGACATGTGGATGCCACGTGTATTGGTTGTAGGCTATATACGACGATTCCAAAGGGTTCCGTAAACAAAATCATCATGTTTACGCAAAACGATGCCATTTGGAGTAAAAACGACGATTTTGAAATGGAACCGTTGTTTTTACCCCTTCCTGGGTAAAAAAAAAAATTATTTTAGTTATATATATATATATATATCCAGGAAGGGGTAGAAACGACGGTTCCATTATAAAATTGTCATTTTTATCAAAACTGCGTCATTTTGTAGCCGTGCTATCTGAGTAATGACGACGGACTTAGCTTTTGTCTGTCGTTTTTAACTCTGCGTTTTGTTCTTTACAAGCCTATCTTCTTTTCTCATTTTCATTCACTTCTTTAGAAACCCTAAAGCACATGCCGTTGTTCCTCATCTTCTCCATTGTGGTCGAATTACTTCTTCATTTCATAGAATATCTGTGATTTTTAACTCAAAAACTTTAAGGTTAGTACTCAGAAATCTATTTACATTATTTTTAACAAATTGTGAATGCATTATTCTGTGAAAATGTTTGAATCCGTGCATTAAAAAGTTTGAATATTGAATATATTGTGTTCATTTGGTTGTTAATTTGTATATGACAGGCCTAACTCGTTCATTAGAAAGTTCAAATATTGAATATTGAATGTATTAATTAAGTTGGTTGTTAATTTATATATTCTGTATATAATCAAAAATTGTATGAACTATCTGGTGATAAATATTAAACCGATGATATATATGAAATCCGATGATATGTATTAAACTCGATGATATGTATGAACTATCCGTGTATATATTGTGCACATTTTGTGTGAAAAATTGTATATGAGAGTTTTGGTTTAATTAATAATTTTGTATAAGAGTTTTGTAATTAAAATATATTTAATATTTAATATAATTTTGTATAAATTGATTTAATAGCCGCTGAGAAAAAAAACATAGACGGCGGTTTCTACATAAAAACCGTCGTCTATATATTTGTTGCGTGGTGTCCACATGGCTTCGGCATGGTTTTAGACGACGGTGTGGTCCGTTGTAATAAGTTTTAGACGTCGGTTTTTAATCGTCGTCTATGTTTTATGACTATCGACGACACCTATTTAAACGACAGTTTTGTGTTCGTCGTGTAAACACTTAATACGTTGATTTTTCACCGTCGTTTCTGACCATATTTTCGAGTAGTAATTCCATACATACATACATACAAGCGTTTGATATGGTAAAGATTTCACAAGTGACTTAGAGCATCTCCAATAATAATATTAAGCAAATGGATAGTATTTTAAAAATAATAGCTTTGCAAATGGTACTATATAGAATAAACATTAAATTATGTGGCCTACATATAAATATTATTTTCTAGGCGAGTGTTTACTTATAAAAATTTTGTTAAACATTGTAAATAATTTTAAAAGCAAAATTTCCTTAAAATGTCAATTTTTAGAAAAACAAAATTAGTAAAATATAAAATTAATTAATAAATATAAATAATTTTTGTAATAAATATAAATAATTTTTGTAAACATTACAATTAAAAAATAATTTTAAAACTGATAATATATTTATGCTATTTAAATTTAAATAATATTAATTTTTATGACACGTAAAAATCAATTTATATTCACTATTTGAAATACTCTTTAATGAGAAAATTTCTTCTACATAATCCAAACAATTTCACATTATTTAAATATTTTTTAATTTTTTTAAAAAATAAGACATAAATAAAGAAAGGGCAACTATAAAATCAAGATCCAATAGTAATTACTATGAGTGTTCTTTTTTCTCATTAGGGGTACTGTGAGGGCATGACTAATCCGAAAACTAATAATTCTTTAATTAGCGGAGCTAACTATACTTGCCACGGACTTTTGGAAATAGTAAAATAACTTGTCATTGATCATTTAAATGGATAAATCATAAATGTCGGAAGCCATATTCATGAGAAGTTAGGCCCGTGTCACAGTCCATCTCATCCATGATAAGCCTACCTTGAAGAATATGGATTCCTAGAATATCCAATATAAAATGTTCGAAGCTACCCTCTTCATGGATAGTCCAAGATAATCTTTTTCACAAACAATCTGAGAATTGTCTTCTCTGTCGAAATTATGATACGGTATTATTATGTGGTCTAGTCCATTATAGTTAGGAGTCAGTAATTCTTTGTTCCAAGAGAAACCACATTCCAAAGAGTTATAAATATCCGATCGTGCATTTCCCATCAGGTACACCCAATTTGCTAAATTTACCAGCCCTTTGACATTCAAAGGGTATCTAATTTAATGCCAATGTGTCTTTAGTTAGCACCACATTTTATCCATAGATCTTCCCGTTCTCTTTTTTGTTTTGCAATCTTTTCCTGATCATATACAGTCTTTTTCTTTTGTTTTAGCTTTTCCTGATCATATACAACCCACACATGATGGTTCACAACGATGTGAAATTGTACTTTAATAGTTACTTAAACTAGGACAAAAAATTTAGAGGAATATAGACATTGTCATTAGATTATCCGTACAAATTAGGTTGTGTTAATTAAACTTTTTAATTTTTTTTTCTTCTTTTATATTGCAACTGATATGACATGCATGTGCATATCTATAAATCCGTGTATATATACATACGTTAATATTTTTATAAAAAATATATATATATACACACATAAGTTAATACTTAATATATATGAATTTATCAATGCAATATATATATATATATATGGCATGATCTTTTTTTCCGTCTCTTTCCGTGGTTCTCTCGTCCTATATGTAAGGCTGCAACAATGAAAGTGGATGGATGATGCGCATAGATAGATATACATGGTTTGGATTTACCAAACAAATAGATATACATGGTTTGAGCTTTCTTTCTTTCTCATTGACTGCGAAACTGGTCTCCCTTAAATTTCTCATGAAACCGTTAGCCATGGAAACACAGAATGACAGAAGTTAATTAAATAAAGCATATATATATATATGTCTCAGAAATTTCTTTTAGGCCTTACTGAATACTGATTCATCGATCCCTCCTAGGACGGCTACTTGTTCCTTTTCAACTAGCTAGCCTTTCCTTCTTCTCTCTCAGCTGCTTTAGATGTTCCTCACAAAGGGTACATACATAAACAAAGAAAGAAAGAAATAAATATTTTTTACTTTCTTTTTTGGCCAAGAAGGAAGAATTGACAAACATTAATTAGAAATGCTTTTGAAGGGTGAGATAGAGATTAGACGGTGCTTTTTCGCATGTGAAAGAAGTGGGTATCAGAATCAGACGAAGCTGAGTGCGTACATTTATCAGACCTCAAGTTGCTAACAACAAAAACCTGCTTCTGAGGTGGCAAACAACAAAACCTGCTTCTGCTTCTGCTTCCCATATTCGTAGGGTGCCGCCCCTAACTCCTAACTATGTCTATTCCTACAAGCTAGCTCCTTAGTGATAGTGACTTACTTAGGTAGGTTGACTTGATTTTTCATCTTTTTTAATTTGCAAAAACATTTTCCGTCTTGGGATTTGGGAACATAAAAGCTGCTTCTTGGACCTTCATTTTGGCTACTTTTCAGACTTCTAAATTTCACTATCTAAAATAACTCATTCATCATCATCATCAAAGTTACATTTGGCTTAGTAAGTATGCATTTCACTCCCATATTTATAGAATTGTAGATGCGAGACACATCTGTTTTTCTTTAATTAGATTTGTTAAATAAAAATATCAAATTACTATTATATTATTATAATTATTACAAATATAACGTTCTATATTTAATACTTGATTCCCATAAGGAAAAAAAGGAAAAGTCTCTCCTTTGGAAGATTGACATATATACTCGTTTATTTTTTAATTTAAAAAATATTATCAATCTCTTTGCAAATTTAAAAAAATTATATATCACTTTTTTTTATATAGTGTTTTATTCATTCATATCTTTTTTATTTAATCTCTCTTTATATGTATATTTTTAAAAACTAATTGTAATTTTTTAAATTTAAAAGATAAAATTATGTGAATATTTTAGAAAGTTTAGATGTAATATTCCTTAAAAAAAAAGAATGAAAAAGATGTTTGGGCTCAGAAAACTTCATATTTTAATTTGAAATTTAAGAATTTTCCATTTAAGTAATTTTTATAATTATAAATTTTCCAAATTATTCTATTTTATAATAGATCTTATAATATAGTGAAAAGACATTAGTCCATCAGGTCCCACAGGTAGTGTGAAAAGTGTGGGTCCAGCCCTACAGCGGTTCAAGGTGCCAACATGGTCCCGGTGCGGCCCATGTTCTAAAGGGTCTTCAGTAATCACTGTTTAATTATCCTTCAATTATATTTCTAGCTTACAAATTTTAAATTTTTCATGGGTGTATCAATCACAAACTAATTTTTTTTTCCAAGTAAAACAACACTTCTTAGTGACATTCACAAAATTAATATAATCTAAATATAAATAAGTAATATTTAAATATAAGTTAACGTTTTATCAAAAATATTAAAAAAATACAAGAGCCAACAAAATATTTACACATCGTGAACCCATTCATTTGGTGGTGATTCTAGCATTAAAGATAATCATCTTATTAGCAAAAAAAAAATTGATGCAGGAAGTGAAAAGCCGCAAAAAAGAAAAAGAAAAAGAAAAATAAAAAATATTTACCACCAACTCAGGTGGCTCTTCGTCATTAAAAATTGCCTCTTCAGAAAATGGATGGTTAGTTGACAATGAGGAAAGGAAACTTAGGAAAGGCTCTACTCCTTGGTCGAAATTTCAAGCACCTAATTTAAACAGTGGAGAAAGTCCCCCTTCCTGATTTCTTTAAAAAAAATAATAATAATAAAAAAAAAATGAGGAAGAGAGAGAGAGAGGTCCATAAACCATGGCTGAAAATTGATATCCACAACTTTTCTGTTCTCATTAAATTAGGGCCTATATACATTTATATATATATGTATATACTTCATTTGGTAAAAAGGATTCCTGTATATATGGCTAGGACCATTATTTGACCATTTGGTCGAGAAATTCAACAGCCCAGTGCATTTTCTTTTGAAGGAAAGAAAAAAAGGAATATCCCTAGGTGTTACCTGGGATACCTACATATTGACAGATCAGATCAGATAGATAAATAGTGGGGGATAACATTTTGGAAAAATCTTTCATTCTCCAAAGTGGGATCAGAATCATCAGCAAGCTAATTGAGATTTGCTTTTTACTTGCATATCGAGTGTGAAAGTGATGGATGGTGATTATTAAAAGATTTTTGTAACTACTAAATTTTGCACAAAAAAATTCTTATGGAAAAAAAAGAAAAGAAGGAAGAGAAATGTTTGGTGGAAGTTATGGGTCCTTTTATGCATAGTTTTCTCTGATATAAATAAGGTAGAAACATTTTTTTGCCTTATTGTATACCATGCATCGATGTATATTTATGTCCCTTAGTATTTACATGTAAAAAGTAAATTTTCCTATGTGTTGGAACTTGGGTGTTGTGCTGCTGTACAACATCTATTCTCAAATGTTCCTTTTTCCACTTTGTTTTGGTTCTTTACGCTCTCATCCACTCAGATAACAAAGACTACATGGGAAGCCCAAAATGCAAGCCCATCAAGTCTTCGTTAATTCTATATACTTACTAGTTAGCCCAAACCCATTTATTCTCTTTCAAAAACTAATTCTTCTTAATGTTTTCACTTTATTTTCACAAAACACCACCAGTTGGCAAACCTAGGTGTACTTCAATTACCCAAATGCCTCTTTAGTAGATTTTGGTCGGTGGTTTGTAGTTTTTCCCCAGAAAATATTATATCTTGTTAGGAAGTTTGAGATAAAAAAAAAAAAAGGAAAAAAAAGAAAAGAAAAAGGAATTTAGATTTTTTTTTAACTTTTTTAGTAATTTGACAAAATTAAAGGGATATACATTTGAAGACGAGGTAATTAGACAAATAACCCCTCTACTCCTCTAGTAGATATACGATTGAAAGAGTTATGTAGAAGTAACATTGATGACCTTTATTTCAGAAGAAGAAAATGGAAGGATTACTTAAATTCCTTTGGAAGAAGAGATAAAAGATGCTGAGTGGAGTCTTTATCCGTTAAAAAGCCTAGGACTAGATGGATTCTCGGGAATTTTTTTCTGAACATATTGAAAAATTGTGAAAAACAGACTCATAAATCTGGTCCAAGAAGTATTTTGAGTGGGTACAGTTCCTTTCAACATAAATAAAACCTTTTTAAAGCTTATTCCTAAAAAAGAATTGGTTGCAAATTTTTCAAACTTCAGACCGATAAGTCTTTGCAATTTTACCTATAAGGTAGTTGCAAAGATTCTAACCCTCAGAATATGTGAATTGCTTAGGGACGATGGATAGTCGAGACAACGATTATGGCACATGAGGTCCTTCACAAGGTCCGAACTCATAAAGGGAAAAATGGACTTATGCTAATGAAAATTGATCTCAAAAAGGCGTACGACATAGTAGAATGGAGCTTCTTGAGGCAACCTTTGGAAATATGGGGTTTTTTCGGATGAAGCTACAAGGCTCCTAATGAGTTGTGTCAACACAGTACAATATAATCTCCTTATCAACGGTAGCAAAAGTGGAAATTTCAATCCCAATAGAGGGCTAAGACAAGGTGATCCTTTATCCCTTTATCTTTTTATCTTATGTTCTGAATTTTTAACTAAGATTTTCCTAAAGAAAGAGAGGATAGTGGAGATATATGGAATTAAAGTTGATAGAAATTCACCCACCTTATCTCACATAATGTATGCGTATGACCTGTTAATTATGGGGAGGGCGAATGCTTCTGAGGCTTTAGCTATTAAAGATTGTTTTGAGAGATACCGTGATTGGTCGGGGCAACAAGCTAACCTCGAGAAATCTAGCATTTTGTTCTCAAAAAACATAAGACCTAAAGAAGAGAGAGAATTGAAAGAGATTTTAAGTTTTAAGGCTATGAGAAAAGACTCGGTTTACCTCGAGAATTTTTTCCTCCTAGGGAAAAATAAAATAAAGAAATTTCAGAGGTTGAAAAACAGAGTCCATGCTAGATAAGAATGATGGAAATGTCAGCTTTTGTCCAAAGTTGGTAAAGCAACACTTATCAAATCAGTAGTGCAGGCTATACCAAATTATACCATGTCCACTTTTTGAATTCCCAAAAATGTTTGCAAGGAGTTGGATGCAATTACAAGGGATTTCTGGTGGAAATCAAGCACAAACTCAAAAGGAATAGCAATGAAGGTCTGGATAGATATTTGTAGACCAAAAAATGATGGTGAATTGGGATTCAAACTGTTTTATGACATTAATTTGGCCTTGTTGTCGAAGCTGGCTTGGAAAATAGATGAGGGAAATGATACTTTGTGGACAAATCTGTTGAGGACAAAGTATTTGAAAGGACAATCATTTTTTTGAATATAAGCTCAAAAAAGGCAACTCTTATGTGTGGCAAGTAATCATGAAGGCTAGGAAGTTTGTGTTAAAAAGAGCTTGTTTCAAAGTTGGTTGTGGCTTTAGTATTAACCCTTGGATCGAACCGTGGGTACTAGGAGTTAAAGGATCCATTCCAAAAATAAGGGATGGAACATATATGTCAAGGTGGAGGTGAGTGGTGGAATTCAAAACCATGACAACAAACAGCTGGAATATGGATTTAATCCATGAAGTGTTTGAACCGGAGTCAGCAATGACAATTATGGCCTTGCAATGGCCTGATACTGAGTGTGAAGACAATCTTTTATGGAAGGAAGATAATTTGGGTAGATTCACAGTGGGGAGCTCTTACATGCAGAATTGCATTAGGAGGATTGAAAGGAATAGTTTATGGGAGCACTTCTGGCAGATGGATGTTCATGAGAGACTGAAATTATTTTTGTGGAGGGTGGCATAAGAGATAATCTCAACTAAGGAGATACTTATGAGGCATATTGAAGGTATTGATTTGCATTATTGTATATGTGGTTTTGAGGGGGGAATCGAGAGTTTGCATATTTTTAAGGATTATAATGAGAATCGAGGGATTGCTTTTGCAAGCAAATGAGGTCTAAGGTACGACAATTGGAATGTAAACAACATTCAAGAGCTAGTGGAGGGGTGTATAAATCCCAGGGGTATGCTGTGATCCAAAAAAGAAGATAACAAGTATCTCTCGGTGGTGCTAACAACCTTTTGTATTGTTGCTAGAATTTTAGAAATGCTAAACTTTTTGGAGCAGGGTTGCCTTTTCATGAAAAAATATCACAATTTGAACTGCTAGTACAGGAGTTTATGGAAGTGAGTGTTTGTATTGAATCAAACAAGCAAGAGGGAAAATGGAAACCTGACAGGATCCAACCCACCTGGATCCTGCCTGCATGACTTAATATTTCTATTAAACCAATAAGCAGTTCAATATCTCTACTGCCATAAATTTTATTAAAAATTTCGGCAGCATCTCGTTTGTTTTTCTGACACTCTCCAAATACGAATAATTACAAACCTGCAAGGAAAAAAAACATTCCTATACAATATCCACTCTACCAGCATACATTTCCCAATCAGAGACTATCTTTCAGTAAATAATTTAATGCTCAAATAATTATAGTTTAAGTAAAACGTAGCTAGACTCAGTATAAACTGAGCTGCCTACATACCCTTTTTAATAGGGATCAAGCTACCTGTAATTCTTATTATATCTCAAACCCAAAATAACACTTGCGATTCAAAAATCAACAACCATATATAAACATTCGTTTATTTACGCATAAATATCAATATACATTCCCCATTTAACACATTTTAAAAGATTAAAAACCACGTATAAATAACACCATAGTTTGGCGGCATAATCCATCGCCCAAGCAAATCATCATTATCATTCACTTGCAAATTCACCAAATAAAAGAAAACCCACATATATCGTATTCCATAGTCATTCTACGACAAACCAGGAATTCAATTACATTCACAACCAATAAATATAAAATTCACAAAGCAATTCCATTTATACATCACAATCAGGGTAACCAATCATCACGATCATTCTTCCCAAAGCATCATGGCGGGAATGGGGTATTGGGTAACCATGGTATCACAACCATCATCACGATCCTTCTTCCAAGGCATTGTGGCGGGAATGGGGTGCAATCATCACGATCCTTGGTCTTTAGGAATCGTGTAAAAGGCTTTCATATAATCAAGGGTACCCTCTCCAACATCATCACCATCACCATCCACATCACCGTACAACATCTCCACATTTCCCACAATTCCACAATTTCCATAACCACACATCCATAAACCAAAATCCACATAATAATAAAAGAGCACATTAGCAATCATTAATCAATCTTAAACTCAAAAGAAAATCACCAAAACACGATTCATCAACTCATTAATCAAATCTATATATATATATATATAATATTCCATAACTACTATCAATAAATACAAATTCTATTTACATTATTCTAAAGCTAGAAACAACACACTTTACTCAAAATACAATTCATAAAACCCAAATACTTCACATCGGCAAATCAATCCTAATTTCAATAACACTATCCCTTTCAAAGAAGTCCAAAATCAAGCATTCCATAATTATAAGCGCTTAAACATGAACATCATGCTAACTAGCCACAACCAACATAACTTGAAATGCACCATTAATCCAAATTATATATTATATAATTATATAACCGAATTACATACAATCTATATATAATTCAATATCCAAATACCGACAATTCCTACCTTTTTTTCGGACTTTCCCACGGTCACACCTTTGTATGCTCTGCCTTTGCATATATATAAACTGAAATTAGTCCTCACAATCACAGCAACTTAACAGCTTCAAAAACTACTACTAATTTAACAAATATTCAATTACTCAACTAAAATATGCAAATTATATATCAAATTGAAGCTTGAGAAAGTGTAGAAAAATAATCAACACTTATCTTGCCCAATCGCCACCGGTGGTGGCCGGAAAATGACCGGAAAGTCACGACTGAACCTCAATCTGTCACACTGCTCAACTGAGAAGGATTCGGGGAGAAAGAATGGTGGATTCGGGTTCAGAGGGTCCGAAATAGGGGAAAAGGATCGACCCCGCAACTGGAAACCACCGAAGTCCAGCGACCGGAAAAGAACTGGGTTCGCTGGTTTCTTCATATTTTTTGGTGACTCGCGGCGTTTCACGACCAGGGCTCGGAGTGGGAAGAGAAAAGAGGACACGGGCAATCGTTTCCGGGTGGTGGGGTGGCCAATTTGTCGCCGGAGGCCGGCGATCACAGACAACAAGCAAACCAGGTTTCTCCCATTTTTCGGGCCACCGAGGCGTTTCCAAAGGTGGTCAACGGTTTGGTTGAGGAGGGGAGACTGCCGGCTCCCAGTTCCGGGTAATTTTTGGCCCGATGTCGCCGGAAAAAGTCCGTTGCCGGCAAAACAGGGGAGGCAGTCGTGAGGAAGAAGCTGGTGTCTGGGGTGGGGGGAGAAGTCACCCAATTTCCAGACCCTTCTAGCAATTTAAAAAGATGAAGACAGGGGAAAAATAGTAATTTCTCCAACCTTTGCAAAATTACCAAAATACCCCTTATACTAATTCAGCCATAAC
Organism: Ochetophila trinervis; assembly: GCA_003254975.1. Taxonomy (NCBI): domain Eukaryota; kingdom Viridiplantae; phylum Streptophyta; class Magnoliopsida; order Rosales; family Rhamnaceae; genus Ochetophila; species Ochetophila trinervis. The sequence continues at coordinate 32,587 of QANX01003154.1, forward strand.
TTCTCGGTCTTAGCTCATAATCGAGCGTACTACTAGTCTACAAACTCGTATCGACTAGCTCTACACAACGGTTCCATAGTCAACACCATCACACGCTCACACAAAAAGTCAATTCTGGGTCCACTTACGGTCAAACTTGGTCAACTTTGAAAATTTTAGTATTTTCTTAAAATGGGATGTTACAAAACCTCCAGCCAGAAGGGTGGTGGAAGATTAATGTGGATGCATCATTTAAAGAAGAAAGAGCAGCCCTTGCAATGGTGGCTAGATATTATAAGGGAATGATTACATCCTTGGATGCTTCTTTGTGGGAAGGAAATTCGGCTCATGAATTAGAAGTAGCAGCAATCCTCAAGGCTACTGGAACAACTAAGCAAAATAAGTGGACAAATCTCGTGTGGGACTGTGATGACTAGAGGGCAGTGAAAGAGATCTTAGATTCCAAGAATCGAGAAGGGTGGAGCACCAGATACAACATAGTGGATATTCAGAAGAAGTTCAAAGATACCACATGGGAACTTAATTGGAGGCCAAGAACTACCAACAAGTTGGTAGATGCACCAGCAAAGTATGCCTTAGACCGGTGTACTCCCTTTCTTTTTTATAATTGTAATTCAATTTCTATTCCTAAAGACTTTCTAGATATTGCTAATTTGGATAGGTTGTGAGTCTGTTTATGATCCTTCTAGTTTGGAGGGCTTTTTGTGCTTTAATACAATCCTTATTACCAAAAAAATAAAATAAAAAACTGATGAACTTACTATGGATGAGATTCCTCATGCTCTGGCTGCTGTGCTAGAAGTTGAGGAGCCATGTTCCGTTTTGTAGTTTTGGTGTTTTCTTTGAATAAAGGCTCTTTTATAACATAAATGAATAAATAAAAAAACATTGTAAATAGGTTCAAGCATATCTCGTAACTGGTTTGAGATCAACTAGGTTTTAATTAATCCAAATTCGATTCTTTATAAAATAAACTGATTTTGAACAATAAATTAAGCTTGAAAGCCAATTTTAAGTGAAAGTTATAAAGTTGGTGAGTACTTCATAAATAAATTAAATTTATTTTTTATACATGTCTTATGAAAATTATTTTACTAAACAACTAAATACTTTTAATACATGAGCAATATTTTTTTTTATCTTTAATTATATATATATATTTAAAAAAACTTCTAAAAATCAATAATTTTTTTTAGGGATATTATCACCGAAGGTTCTTAAACTATAGTGTGTTTTACACTTTCGTCCTAAAACTTTTTCTTTTCTTACTTTGATCCTCAAACTCATATTCTCGTATCACCGTAAGTCCTTTTTAAAATTTCCGTCCATTTGAACCGTTAAAAGGCACATGCGATGCACTTGAAGTCCATTTTAAGAGTAAAATTGTAATTTTAAGAGTTTTTATCATTATAGGTCTCTAAACTATATCGCGATTTAAACTTTCATCCTAAATTTTTTTTCACACTTTGATTTTCAAATAAATATTTCACTCAGATAAGCTTACACATGAGGCTTACGCTGACACATCTCTCAATACTTTTTCTCCTCCATGAAAGGTTATTCTTTACTTTTATTTCTCTATCTTCATTTGCAGATACAAGAAAAAAAAATTGATCAAAAGTGTTTTGATTTTGAAAAAAAAATTTGTGAAATATTTAATGTGTTGGAAGTTAAGTTTGAATAACTAAATAGTAGTGAATCTGGATGATTGATTGTATAAAACAAAATTATTTTAGTTTATGGCATTTAGTTTTAAAAGTATTAAAAAATAAAAAGACGCCGTTTCAGTCATCGTCAAACTTGGAATAGGTTCATTTGTCGTCTTATTTAAGAAAAAATGGTCGAGCAACCCCTATCTATACTCGAATGTATCTTTCACATTCGACCATATTTTCTGGTGATTTTGGTATTATTTGTTTCATCTTAACATTTATGACGTCGCCTATGAATTGATTTTGCGATATGTCGCCTGAAAATGAATACCCAAGCTTAATATGTAATCATCCATGGGTTTTTACTTTTATTATGTTTTTCATTCCTCATCATTTTCTCTACTATTTAGTTATTCAAACTTAACTTCCAACACATTAAAAATTTCACAAATTTTTTTTTTCATAATCAAAACACTTTGGATCAATTGTTTTTTTCTTGTATCTGCAAATGAAGATAGAGAAAGAAAGGAAAAGAATCACCTTGCATGGAAGAGAGAGAGTGAGATTGAGAGAGATGTCAACATGAGCTTTATGTGTAAGCTTATTTGAGTGAAATATTTGTTTGAAAATCAAAGTGTGAAAAAAAAGTTTTAAGACGAAAGTGTAAATCGCGATATAGTTTAGGGACCTATAATAATTAAAAAAAAACTCTTAAAATTACAATTTTACCTTTAAAATGGATCTCACATGCATCACACGTGTCTTATAAGGGTTCAAATGGCGAAAACTTCAAAAAGGACTTNTGTAAATCGCGATATAGTTTAGGGACCTATAATAATAATAAAAAAAACTCTTAAAATTACAATTTTACCTTTAAAATGGATCTCACATGCATCGCACGTGTCTTATAAGGGTTCAAATGGCGAAAACTTCAAAAAGGACTTACAGTGATACGAGAATATGAGTTTGAAGATCAAAGTGAGAAAAAAAAATTTTTAGGACTAAAGTGTAAAATACACTATAGTTTAAAGACCTTCAGTGATAATATCATTTTTTTTTAATAATGTAGTTCAAAATAAAAATTAAATAATGTTTTTATGTTTAGATTTTTAAATTGTAGAACTTAAAAAAAACTGAGTGAATTAAGCTAGAACTTTTCATGAATGAGCCAAGTCAATTTTAAACAATGTATTTTTAAAATTTTATAAGAGCACTTATAAATTTATGCGAACCAAATTTGAAAATTTTAATGTTTGGCTATATTTGGTTCATTTAGACTAGTAAGAGCATTTTTAATGATACTATAGATTTAAATCTATGTAGCATGTAGAATAAAAATTATTATTACTGATGTAGTAAATATCTATTTAATAGATAATAAATATTAAAAAATAGACCTATTAAAGATGCTTTAAAAAAAAAGCATCCATTTCGTTAGGGCTTTTTGTCCGCACTCCAAGCCGAAGGACTAAGCAAACGATGCAGAAGTTAATTAAGATGCTTTTTGGACTTGGTTACTTTTTCTTTTCTTTTTTTCAATTTCTATGGAGAATCTATTTTATGTTATCTTTATTTTTAAAATCCAGCTAGTTGTCTACGCCCCTATCGTTCTTGCTTTATCCAAGTCTAACAAAATGTATTTTAAACACTAAAGAAGTTATCAAGTAACTCTCCGTGCTTTCGAAAGCAAAGATTCTTTGATCGGTTCTCAACTCTCAAGGCATATAGAACCTGGTGTGTGTGTGTGTGTATATATGTATGTATGTATCTATATATATATATATCACTGAACATTTTCTAACAATAAAATTTGGATTATTGATTTTCCTACAAGCAGAAAGCATTCTAATTTATCAATCAAGGGATATGATTTGGAATTCAAAATTTAGAGGAAATTATAAAATGGAGGTCTACTCTCACATGCATATACTCTTTTAATTATAACCCTGTATATACATGGAAGACCAAGTCATATTAATTTGTAAAAGAACTCAAAGGCCAAGAAGATACATTTAAATTTGCAAAACAACAAAGAAGCAGCAAAAACCAAGTACGTAAAGGTACAATATTCCAATTTCACAAAATAAAATTAAAAAGAAAAAAAAAATGAAGTCATCTTCTTTGTGATCTAGCCCTCGTCATTTTCCCACCGATTTGTTCCACTCTAACTCTTTCATAATCAGTATCAATTTCGTCTTTCCCTTGGTCTTCATCGACGACCTTTTCCTCGACATCCGCGACCTCCTTTTTCCTTTTCCCTCCTGCACTTGCATTAATGTTCTTAAGCCAATCCACCACTTCAAACATGATTGGCCTATTTTCTGGACTACCATCTGTGCATTTCATAGCAAGCATGACTGTGGATTTGAGTTGGTCACGGTCGAACTTGCCCTTCAACCTGGGATCGGCTATGTGACTGAATGCACCTTTTTGGACATAGGGTGTGACCCATTGAACAATGTCACGTTTTACTCCTCCCGGAAGTTTCTCTATTGGTTTTTTACCGCTTACTATTTCCAATAGTAAAATCCCAAAACTATAAACGTCACAGCTCTCTGAAACTTTTCCCCACATGGCATATTCCGGTGCCAAATACCCCAGAGTTCCTTTCACTCTGGTTGTCAGATGAGTAACACCTTCGGGAATTAGCTTCGCGAATCCAAAGTCAGCAACTTTTGCTTCAAACTCAGTGTCTAAAAGCACGTTGCTTGCTTTTATATCTCTGTGTATTATATGAGGATTGGCATCGTGGTGCAAGTACCTTAAGAAAAAACAAAGATTCATATTGAGTTTTATTTTACACATTAATATATGATACATATTTTCTATATTGTTTGATCTAGTTGGGACTAAGAAATTAATTATAAAAAATGGTTAATTTTAATAACTTACGCTAAACCTTCAGCTGATCCAATGATGATGCTCATCCTCCTATGCCAATCAAGAAGACAATCGGCTGAGAGTTGGCCGTGCAAATGGGTGATTAAGCTATGATTAGGCATATAATCATAAACTATAAGCCTCTCATCGCCTCCGGCATAGAACCCCCTCAAGCCTAACAAATTCTTATGCCGTACTCTCCCAAGTATTTCCACTTCAACTGCGAATTCCATCTCTGCCTTTGCACTCATCGTCTTTAGGCGTTTCACTGCTATCTGCTCATGCAATTAATATCGATCGGTCAATAATTAAGTTGCCTAAATTAATCAGTAAACAAAAAATTCTGTACTAGATTTTGAGGATTTTTTTTCTTCATAATTCCTAATTATCATAGCACAAAAATGCATGCTAGGACAAAATAAACAAAAGATATTATCAAATATTTCAAAAAGGAATTAAAACAGATGGACATGATTGCCTCGACGCCTTTACTTGTTCGACCCCAATAGACGCTTCCAAACCCTCCTTCGCCAATTTTGTTATCATTATTGAAATTGTTTGTGGCATGCAAAAGCTCCTTCAGTGAGTATATTTGCCATGGATAATCCTTATTCTGTCCCCTAAAAATTTCCCAAAAAAAAAAAAAAAAAAGGAAACAGAAGGAGTTAGGAAAGCAAAAAAATAAAAATAAAAATTGATACCCATAAGAATTTTAGGTACCTATAATTACCTGCTGGTCTCATCAGGCTCTTCTTTCCCAGAGATGCAACAAAAACAGCTCAAGTACTGCATTTTTCTCGTGGAAGACCACAAGAAATAAAAAATAAAAATAAAAGAAGAAGATGATGGATATATATATATATGTGTGTGTATAGCAGAGGGGTTTGGGAGATGATCTGAGAGAAAGAACAACAGATTGATCAAGCAGGAATGATATGAAATATTTTGGAAATTCCAGAACAAAGAGTAGGAGTCATATGGTGAAGACAAGAGGAAAGCCTTGGAAGTCAAGTAATTTAGTTTTCAATGGCACATTAAACAAATTTTAGGCTATTATTCATCAGCATCATTCAAGCTGATGTATTCTAGTGTTTGTTGGCTTTTGTCTATCTATATTTTTCATTGGAAATATCACATTTTTCTAAATTTTTGTTATTATTACACATTCTTAGGGAATATTTTATGTTCTTTAATCAAATATTACTCTGTACATTGAAAATTAAGTAGCTAATTTGCAAGCGCTCTTTTTATTTCATTTTAATTACTATTTTATTGAATTTATACTATGATATTGCTTTGTATATTCAATTTGAAAATGACACTATTATAATTTATCAGCATGAACATGTACTGACCCATCAATCGATTCAATCCTGACCCTTCAAAAATGGGGTGCGTGTGAATTGATTAATTATAGCAACTATTTAACCTTGAATTAACAAAATATAAAGGCCAACGCTAGCTCAAGCGCGCACACGTCAGCATCAAATTAGCTGTACCCAATTCATTATAATAAACATAGTTTATTTCTTTTTCGGCAACTAATGGAAATTTTATTTTATTTTATGGAAAGCTGAGGGACGTTAATTGTCATTCAAAAAAAATAATCTGTACAGGATAGACAATTAAACTGAAAGAGAATCCTTATTGTCTAAAATTGATGTATATTGAAAGGGGACAATACCAACACTAATATTTTAAAAGATTTTTTCTTTTTGGGTAATCAATATTTTAATAGATTTGGTATTTATCACTGTTCGTGTTTATCACCAGTTGAACTACATTAAACTGTAAATTTTAATTAACAATATTTAATTTTATATTATTTTTTAATATTAAAATTTTAATAAAAATAAATAAATTTTTTAATAATAACCATTTAAAATATGTACTTTTTATTGATAATCTATCATTTGTAGTGATAAATAAATTTTTTTATTATTTAATATAATTTTTTTTTTGGTAAGTATTAGTATAAAAAAGTTGAAGTTTAATAATAGGAAAGAAGGAAATGTGCACGTCAACTACAACAAGAATAAAATAAGTCACAAACTAGCAAGAAAGTTCAAGGAAGGTCACACAATAACTGCATATAGTATAGATTTAATAAATTTCAAGAATGAAACAATAACACGATACAAACTTATTTGTAGTTTTGAGCACAAAAATTAATGATATGTACACATTTATCAGAGACACATTTATTTAATGATATGTAATAACGTTTTTCCTTTTGCTTGAAAATTGAAAGATTACGGATTTAGAGGCTCAAATTTTGGTAAAACGATCATGGAAGGGTGAGTTTGATTGTTTTGGGCGGTATCTCCGCAAAGATCTATGCTGATCATGCGCTAACCAATGTAAGAATTAAATTTTGACCCTTTTTGAAATAATTTAGATGACAATGACTGCTATTAGTAATTTCTGATTTTAGATTCAATCAGGTATGGAGGCTAACAAAATCTCTCTTCTTCAATTAAGCTTCCTTTAGAATGTTACAGCTAGGCAAATGATAGATGGCACATTATTTTGTCTTCCATTATAAATTGGAAAGTAATTCTGAAAAGATCATACGTACAGAGCTTTGCTATAGTGGGCATTTTACTAAGAGCGTCAAATACTTATGGAAATGTTCACTTGTCATTTAACCCAAAAAATATAAATTTTCTTTTGTATTTTCATTATTTTTTCCCATGAATTTTTTGTTTGGTTTTCTTGCAAAAATCCTCTAATTGAGCTCTGTTGGATTGACCCTCCAGCAGTAGATCATAAAAGAAGTATACCCTGTTTGTTTCTATTTGTCTTTTTCTTAGGGTGGGGAAAAGGGGAGGCCGAACGCTCCCTCCAATAACCTACTGAAATTATCCATTTGTTGGCATTAATTTAATAGCTATTTACTATTCTACAACACTATAATATTGCTATTAATAATTTAACTCAATAAGAGAATTGCTTACATTTTGCGAAACATTAATTTTCCTCTACCTAACTTCTTCCTTTCTGGCTATTTTAACATAATATAAGAAAAGCAGACGACAATATTTTAGAAATCCCGACTAATTAATCGATTTTATTAAAGATGTTAACAAATAGGGGAGATGGGTGTGGACTTTTGTTTTGATTATTATTATATTATTGAAGGAATTAATAAAAATAAAGAAAATGTATAAACAAAGAGATTAGGTAGGTAGCAAGTGGAGTATAGAAATAAAATCCACAAAAACAATAGTTGACGAGTAAAGCCGGGGCAGAGTATATATTCTCTGGTCTCTGCTAATCTCTTAATGAATCTGTAAAAGAAGCCTAAAAGAAGAGATAGGTGAAAAAAAAAAACCTCCATATTTGTTAAGAAAAATAAATACAAGAAAAATTGAAGGGTCTTAATCAGATAGTATAAGGTATAAATAATTTCATAGTAATTAACATATCTAAATCATACACGGATGTATGTATTAATTCCAGTGGTGAGAGCATATAGAATGAACAAAAACAGAGATTTGATATTTATATTAATGTTCATTCAACTTAATTATATTGTTAGGGATGTTAATATAAAGTAGAGGACAGAGTTGAGAAAATTCAGCAGTATAAGTGCAGGAATGCCATGGAAAGCTTTTATTTATTTATTTGCCAGGGAATGCTTCCAATTAAATGACATAATAAAATATAGTAGATAGTTTTTAAGTATCCAGATGGTCCTCCGGCTCCTTGAATTTTTCGTTGCAAACTGTTTTGGGGGTTTTCCTATCCTATAATATTTATACCTTGTTCGGCACACCATTTAACTATCTTTACTGGTTCAGTACGTAGTCAAGCTGATCATTCGTGATTCGCAAAATGCTGCGAGCTGTTTGTCTAAGCATTGTTGAAGTTAAATTTGCATATTCATGATAAACGTGAAAAGTGGTTATTCACTTATTCTTTGTCTATATTACAATTTTTTTTATTTAATTATTTTTATATTGAAGGTAAGAAAATACCAACTCAAAAGTTTTAATCCTAATAAATAGTAATTTTACTATTATGTTGTTCTCAGTGGGACATGTAGACTGCAATTGCATTACAGAGCCTTTTCTATGTTCTGTACGTTCAATCTACACATATATATTTTTTTTAAATATTATGTATATATAAAAAAAAAAAGATTACAACAAAACGGCAAATTTATGTAATTTTCTTAAATAAAATTATAAGTATAGAACACCTTATCCAAGTATGCATTTTATTATTATTATTATTATTATTTTATATCAGAAGTATGCACCTTATAATTTAAGGTTACAAGTATAAAAATTAAATGGTCTCTGCAAGGACAGTCCAGTCCAGTCCAGTATGGCAAAATCACTTCTTCGTTTTCGAGCAATGAATCCAAATTTAAAATCCAATAAAAATAAAATGGAAAAATATATTCAACTTAAAAGCAACCGATATTAAAATGTACATAGTTAATTAGAAACAAAAATTTCATGATATAAACCATAAATATTATAATTTGTATATGTAGCGGTATCAAGTTCTCCAATCCAAAAAATGGAGGACAAGCCAATTAAATCTTGTTTGATTTCTTAACTACATAATCATTTATGTCCCATTGGAATAGTTGACAATGACCATTGATGATAACTTTCAAATCATGAATTTAAAGCCCCACGTTGAAATCCTTCTTCCCAAATAATAATTAAATATATATATATATATATATATATATATATATGATCCTTCTTTATTGTTGTTATTATTTTTGTATATTTTTGTCTGAGTTACATAAATAGCTAGCTAAGTTATATTGTTTTTGTGCCCTCAGAGGCAGCTCAATGGCAATATCCATAATTGGAATCGCTCTACATTAAACTTGAATGATTAGAGCGTTCAACAAATTACAGACACTAATATACACATAAAATTCAATTAGGCTGAATTATAAAGTGTGAATTAATTATTAAAATCTTAAACACCTACTCCGTGTATATAATATATATATTGGATATTTATTTATTTATTTTAGGTTTTTTTCAGGTACAATATTATGTAGGGTTGCAAGGGTTCCAATGCACTTAGACCCTGAACTATTACATGTTTTGTACTTTACCCCTTCACTTCAAAAAGTATCATATTGCCATAATGTCATTTTAGTCCAATTATGCATTTCAAAAAGATGAATTTTTTGATACACAACTGTTGTAACTTTATTGGAAAATTGTTTTCATTATTGTTTTATATCATTTTTAACTGACGTGTATACCTAATTTTGCCAAACTTATTAGAGAAATTAAATTGAAGAATTGGACTAAAATAAAAAAACGAACAAACAAACAATAATTCAGGTAAGCTAGCAACTTGTGGTGTTATATCATGTTTTGTCGTATCATATCGTGTTTGTATTAAAATTTATTCATCCAAATTTGTCACATTAAAATATGTAAATCTAAAATTTTAAAAATACATATGGGTTTATGTCGTGTTAACTTTATTTTTGTATTTGCATTGTGTTAAAATTTGGCATATTTAAGTTCAGGGGAAATGTGACATTTTTTGAAGTTTAACAAATAAGTGCAAGATGTGTAATGGTTAAGTGTATTTAACCCTTAATGCAAAAAATGAAATAGGTTCTGGAGAACATACAATTAAGAAGTATGGAAGCTTCTAAAAACAGTTGCTAATATGGTTACCTCAAAGAGCTGAATCTGACTGGCAGTTAGTAGTGGATGAGTTATCAAATCTGTTGGGTTTGTTGCAACTGCTGAAGTGCATGGGTTTGAGTTTTTTTGTTAGTATAACAGCTTTTAGATCAAATAACAACAAAAACTCAACGTATAAATTGTACATCCTTGCCTTCCGATCATTCAATAATCTAGAAGACCAAACTGTCTTCATTTTTCTCTCATTTTTTTTTTTCCCTTTTTGATCTCCATTCTTCCAAATGATCATCAATAAATTTTAAAAAAAAAATATTCTCCATTCTTCCACATTAACATGCCTAATTTTTTATTTTTATTGTTTTAGACGTCTAACATGGCTTAAGTTTTATGAGCCAAACATATATAATCAATTAATCTCAATGCCAAGTCTTATAACTGAAGAAGTGGACACAGGTAAATTAAAAGCTTTCCTTGAAATAAATTTCCTTCTTTAATCACTGCAATAAATTATTTTCACTGGAGATGAAAAATATAGTGACATATATAAAATTTAATAGCATGCATAAGTCCCATTGAAGTCAGTCCAGTAGCAAAACTACTAATTCTTCAAACAATATTAATGAGTTCGAATCACCACACCTTCAGATTTAAAAATAAATAAAGCGAAAGGAGAACGAAAATGGTAAGGATGGTTATAAATAGGAATCAGAACCTCACGTACTGTAAACATTCATGAGCATTTATTTTGATTACAATAACCAAAATCAACTTCAGATCAAAGAGCCAAAAGGCAATAAAGACTTGTACTGGTTCCAAGATTCATCTTGATCTGGACAAGAGTTATTTCTAGGGAGCATAATGAGCTTTCCTTGAAGTAGACCAAATTAACTGTATCGAAATATCTTGGAAATTAACTATCTACCGAAACATCTACCTACAGTTTCTAGTTTAAATTAATAACGAAGATTTCAATTAAAGAAACTAAATCAAAACTTGGAGGGCCTGTAATTGTTTGAAGGAAAGTTAATCAGAAGTAGTTGCATTAATCATTCAACAGAAAAGCTATATATCTATTATACAGAAATTACTGAAGACATAAATGCTAAATTGAAGAATTATTTTTAAGTTATAAGAATTAATTAAAAAGAGAAGGAATAAACAAATTAAAGAAAAATTATCAACAAATATATATATATATATAGAAATAAATAAAGTAAAAAAGGGAAACTGGTGTGAAAAATAAATTAATAAGAGAGGTAAAAGAAAATACGAAAAGGAATGAATGAAATGATCTATTCCTCTTAGAACACACTTCATTAGATCAATATTGTGATGACGTGATATACTTATTTCATTAAATCCAGTACTGAGGCATTAATTAGTACTATTGCTGACTCCAAGGCGAGTTTGCTGCTTAGTTGTAATAGCTGACATGGCATGAATGCTGGTCTATATAAGTCAATTTCCTACATATATGAAGTGTGAGGTGTGAGTATGCGTGAGCTTAACATTCTTTTCTTGCGAAAGTTGTCTAGACAGAATGAGCCTCTATTCAGCTTGTATTGTGAGATGCCATTAATAAACTGTTTCTAAGCATATATCTATATTTCTCTTGAAAATTATAATACAACTTATATATTCTTCCTTACCCGTGGATGTAATCATGTAATTTGTTTCATGAACCGCTAAACCACGTATTCGCTTGTGGTAAACTTCTTATATTATTTCTTCTTGGTTTTCATATAATTAAGCTGCTGTTTAAAAATAGTGTTTATCATAGTTACTAAACCTTACAAATATGTAATGAACACATATCGTTAGTATACACAGTTCATCCTAAGGTTCATTCTATGAGTACAAAAGATTACCGAACAGTTGAATATGCCAAAATTACTTGCACCATTTTTAGTTTTTTTATTTTATTTTATGAATTTGCACCATTTTTAGTTGCTAATTATGTCAAACATGCATTTGGATAGGAAGAATAAATGAAATAACGATGTCACAAACATTAAGAGACATAAGATATATAACAGAAAACATAGTCTAGCTCAATGTAAAAATATTTAAATAAGTTTGGTCATCTAAAATTATTAGATAACATATCACATCAAACATGTCACATCAAATACATATAATTCAATAGTTCTAAATAATTGAATTCATTTATCCTTGACCTAAAAAAGTTGAGAATATCCTCACTTGAGCAGCATTGATATAAAAACATACACACACATATATATAGACATATATAGTTCTAAAGATTAATAAAAGAAATCTTAATTTTCACATACATCATTGCAAAGGTTTCAAATATTGGGGAGCAAATTTCAACATTTATTAAAACCAGGTTGACTTAGAGGTCTTGTCAAAGCTTTAGACCAAAGATATGCAAGGAAATACTCCATAAAAAGAGAATTAATACAAGTATTGATCTCATGTCAGTCGGGATGGCACATACTTAATTAGTTTTTTTTGCAGCTCTGACAAATCAACACGAGTTATATCATCAACCTGCAAAAACCAATATTAATGTATGACTAATATTCTTGCATCATGATCGATCATGAGAANTGTATGTTTATATGTATACATGAATTGATATAAAATTCTAATATTTAAATATTTAATAAATATCTTCAAGTTATCTAAATCTATAATTATAATTATAAATAAAAAATAAATCTAAATCTAAATCTAAATTTTAAAAAGAATTGACGTCTAGCGACGCTAGCGTTGCAAGTGATGATACTTTTAGCAATGCTAGCGTTGCATTTTTCCATGAATATTTATGGCGGGATAAGTTCCCATCAACTCAAATTTATGTCTCACTCTCCCCCCACTCCCCCCCCAAACCGAGCCCACTGTCTAAAATTTTCTTCCTCTCAAACTCTAACCGCCGTCAAACTCAAACCCAACCGCACCTTTCAAAAATACAAGCCGCCATTGCCGGATCAAATCCAGGTGCATGTGTCAAAAATACATGCCGCCGTCGCCGAACTGAAATCCAGGTGCATTTTCATTTCAAACCGATCCATCCACCTCTTCGTTCACAAGCCACCGGACTGTCGGGTTCATTTTCATTTACATTCCTGATTGATGGGTTTACAACTAGGAAAATATTGTTTTATGCTCCTTGATGATATAGCCAATGTAGAAAAGAGAAATCTTGATTAGCGAGAATTTAAAATTTTGCTTCGATTGAGAGATGCAGAAATGGGTAAACTATGGTTTTTTCCGTACTGGTCAAGGTACTATAAGTATTCTAATACTACAATGGATTATTTGAGTTTTATTAAAACATTTGTAATTAATACCTTTTGTAGAGACCATTGGATGTTGGGTGTTGTTGACCCATACTTAGCAGTCGCATAGTTTCATGATGTGCTTCTGAAGAACAACCGTCAAAGAATTGCCGACTTTAGGGGTTTGTTGGATAGGTAAGTCTGCATAATTAACTATATATGTGGATGATTATTAATAAAATTTAATAATTAATATTTATTGCTAATATTATTTATGGTGATACATATCATGTATGCATAATGTATATATAAGGCATACTTATCTTGGAATTGCGGTTTTAAGAAAATTGGTTTAAATTAATTAGTGATGAATTTCGTCGCTAAAAAATGGTATCAGCGACGAATAATTTTTGCGAAAAATAATCCATTGCCGTCGCCATTCATTTTAAATTTTGACACAAAAAATAGGAACAACTGCGACTCGTGTGTTGCTATTTTGATGGAGAATTTGCGACGCATGCATCGCCATTTTGGTGGAGAAAAGGCAACGCTAGCGTCGCCATTTGGGTGGACAATTGCGACACTTGTGTCGCCGATTTGGTGGCTAAAATGCAACGCAAACATCACCAACATATTTTATTATCAGCGACACTCTGCGTCGCCAAAAAGCTTATTATTTAGCAACGCATATTGTCCGTTGCAAATATTTTTCACTTTCTGCGACATAAAAATTTACGTCGCCATTTAGAGCGAAGCTATTTTTGTGTCACCTCTTGGGGTTTTTGGTGTAGTGTTTTTTGTTGGATAAATGGTCATCAAAGTTGTCATTTTGTAAATACGTAACTTTTAATAAAATATTTTTTATTAGATTCATATTTTCCTTTTAATTTTTTTGAAACTGTTTGTTCTGATTGTTGCTATGTTAGTATATTCTATTTTGTGTATTAAAAAATAGAGATATTATCACTGGAGGTCTCTAAATTATAGAGTGTTTTACATTGTCATCTTAAAATTTTTTTTTGTCTCACTTTTATCCTCAAACACATATTCTTGTATCACCGTAAGTCCTTTTTGAAGTTTTCGTCAATTTGAACCATTAAAAAGCACGTGCAAATGCACGTGATGTCCATTTTAAAAGTAAAATTGTAATTGTAAGAATTTTTATCACTATAAGTCCTTAAACTATATCGCGATTTACATTTTCATCATAAAACTTTTTTTTTACACTTTGATTTTCAAACAAATATTTCACTCAGATAAACTTACACATGAGCTCATGCTAACACATCTCTCAATCTCACTATCTCTGCTCTATGCAACGTTATTCTTTTCCTTTCTTTCTTTATCTTCATTTGCAGATACAAGAAAAAAAAAATTGATTAAAAGTGTTTTGATTTTGAAAAAAAAATTGTGAAATATTTAATGTGTTAGAAGTTAAACTTGAATAACTAAATGATAGAGAAAATGATGAGGAATGAAAAACTTAACAAAAGTAAAAACTCATCGATGGTTACATATTAAGCTTGGATATTAATTTTCATGTGACATGTCGCCAAATAGATGCATGGGTGACGTCATAAATATTAATAAGATGAAACAAATAGTACCAAAATTACCAGAAAATGTGGTCAGAAGTGAAAGATCTGGTTGGGTATGGATACGGGTTGCGCGACCTGTTTCTTCTGAAACAAGACGACCCATTAACCCATTACAAGTTTGATGATGACTGAAACGATGTTGTTTTATTTTTTAATGCCTTTTAAAACTAAATGCCAAAAACTAAAACAATGTTATTTTATACAATCAACCATCCATATTTACTACCATTTAGTTATTCAAACTTAATTTCCAACACATTAAATATTTCACAATTTTTTTTTTCAAAATCAAAACACTTTTAATCAATTTTTTTTCCTTGTATCTGCAAATGAAATTAGAGAAAGAAAGGAAAAAAATAACTTTGTATGGAGAAGAGTGATTGAGATTGAGATAGGTGTGAGCGTAAGCTCATGTGTAAGCTTATCTCAGTGAAATATTTATTTGAAAATTAAAGTATGAAAAAAAAGTTTTAAAATGAAAGTGTAAATTGATATATAGTTTAGGGATATATAGTGATAAAAATTCTTAAAATTACAATTTTACCCTTAAAATGGATATTATGTGCATCGCACGTGTTTTTTAACTGTTCAAATGGACGAAAATTTCAAAAAAAATTTACAGTGATACTAGAATATGAGTTTGAGAATCAAAGTGAGACAAAAAAATTTTAAAATAAAAGTATAAAACACTCTATAATTTAGACATTCAGTGATAATATCCTCAAAAAATATTTTTAGTTTATGATCCATACTACAATTATTTATTTATTTATTTTTTAAATTTTTGTAGAATGTGTAATAGACTGGACCTTGAAATCTTTTTAAAATAGTTATTTTGATCTCGATTTATAAAGCAAAATTTGATAAATTCGGATTTACTTATATTTGTGAACGCTCCTGGCCAGTGTTAAATAATATCACACTGTATTCAAAATTTAATATAAAATTCAGTATTCTCTAATATTATTGATTGCATTAAATAGTACAGGGCCTATAGGTACAACTTCTCTGAAATATTTTCTCCTTTAGCGACATTTTGTGTCGTTTGGGGAAGAGATTTTTAAAATTATTGCTTTTGATTAATTGACTAGATCAAGCATTATACGAACATTCAGATTTTATCCCAAATTTGTCAAGTAATTAAACATAGTTTTGGTAGTCTTTAATTCATAATTTTCCCAAATTATATGTAATTTTTGTGTATTTATTACATTGCAAACTGGTCAACATTTTAGAGAGAGAAAGAGCTGATAGAACGTAGTTTTGGATTAGTCTTAATTTGAAAATTTGTATGCAATTTGAAACATTAAGGACAAGGTCAGTTTCTTATTTTTATTTTTATTTTCTTGGTGAATTAGGACATTGTCCGTTGGTCATCCAGAAAGGAAAAGTACTAAAAGAAAAAAAAAATATATATATATATATATATATTTAAAAAGGAAAAGAAAGAAGAAAAAAAAAAAGCCTCTAATTGTAGTGAAGCGGTCAGGATTTTGAGATGGTCTACTCATGCACTATCTGAAGAGATGGAAAAATAGTGGAGCCCAGCATCCGATGGGCTACAGATATTGGACCATTAAAGTGGGTCCATTAATAGATGCTTCTAATAGTAGTTACCAATCCAATTTGACAAACGCAGTGGTTATCCCATCTCTATCCCCGAGACTGGCTTTGCACCCAAAGGATGTGAACCATACTATGGGCCATATATAACAATTTGACTATTAAAGTTAAATTAATAAATAAATAACCAGTAAATATATCCAATAGTATGCTTTTTATATCCATACTTTTAGGTTTGTGGATTTGAAAGAAACTTGAATGATACTTTTAAAATTAAAATCTTTTTGCTTTGGAAGAAGTTCTCTCTCATGAGAGTATGAGTGTTTGGGTCTTCTCTTCTATGAGAAGAAGTTGGACGTAAATGGAGGAATTGCAGAATCGCTTTAATAAAAATCTAAGTTTAACATCGTTATCGCTTTAATAAAAGTCTACGTTTTATATGAGAGCACTTCTTTGGTCATTGATTCCAAACTAAGGAAAAATGGTGATGAGGGTTTAAAACTGTACCTTTTGGTTCAAGTTTACACAACGAAACGTTTTAACAGATACGATTCCATTGATCTGATGAATAGCCTTTGGCGTACTTCTTGCTTTGTGTCTTTTCGAGATTTTAGTGCGACTTCACATATTTTTTTTTTCGGTGCGTCAATTTTCAAGTTTAAAAGAGATAGCTAGAGTGATTGCTGGTGCTCCTTGGCATTTTGATGGGGCCTAAGTCCTACTGGATGGGGTGACAAATAACATGGTGCCTAGTTGTCTTTTGCAAACAAAGGCTTCATTCTGTATACAAGTTTATAGTATTCCACAATCCTGTATGACGGTTGAGGTGGGGAGTTTGATAAAGGCTTGGCTGGGAAAGTTATTTAGTATTGATTATGGAGATAGTGGTTTGTGTTGGTGGCGGTTTATGCGATTGCGTCTTAGCATTGATGTCACTAAACCATTTCAAAGAGGGATGAAGTTACAACTGGATGACAATTCTTCATGTTGGGATAAATTTAAATATGAGAGACTCTCAGGTTTTGATTCATCTTTAGTCTGTAAGGTCATTTATTGAAGGATTGCAATGTGGCGGTGCCAGATCAGGAGAAACAATATGGTCAGTGGTTGAGAGCTGGTTCTGACAAATAAACACAAGTTGTTCGAAGTATAAAGGAAGTTTATTTATTTAAAACTTTAAAAGATTTTTATAAATTTTTTTTAATCATAAACTTTTGTAAATATAAACTGTTGTAGCTTTTATAAAAATATTAATAATTTTAGATGGCTTTTATAAATTTTTTGTAACGATATTTATAGACTTTTAATAAACTTTTTAATTTTTACTATTCAGATTTATAAATATTTAATTTTTTATTTTTTCTATTGCAAACCATTTAATTATTGTTAAGATGTTCTAAATGTTGCCCTATTACCCTTCTATGTTAATAACTTTGATATAAAAGATATTACTATATTAAAAAATAAATTATCAAAATGCAAAAAAGAAATTTCTAGTTTAAAAAAATATGTATGATGTTCATAAAATATGAAAAACATATACAATGGAAAAACATATACAATGGAAAAAAATTGCTTTTTTATTTTGCTGGAACTTGAGTTTTAAAAATTGGTTCAAAATCATTTTGTTAGTTAACTAGTACTAATGAAGACAATAAATTTTTATCATCTGGCTCGGTTGAAAATTAATCATAACGATTTTTTTTTTTTAAATTAATAAACAATTAAATTATTTGAATTTTTTTTTAGTTTGAATTTTCCATTAGCGAAAAAAATATATAATAAACAATTAAAATATAGCTTTAATATTAACTATAACAATTTAATATATATATATATATAAATATCAACAAGTCAAATAATATTTCACTACATATGCACACATAAAAAAAGAAAAAAAGAAAAAGGACAATGGTCAACTTATTCAAACATGACTATTAATAAATAGCGCACTTTGTATATTTAGTTTTAAACTTTCCCAAATTTCAATGAAGATTAAAATAAAACGAAATATTATTTATGAAAAAAATTATAAATCTGGATACACTTTGGTCATTCAGAAACAATAGAAGAAAAGAAAAATATAATCAATAATGTGATAAGAATAACCATATATTTTTTCTTTCATACTTAACAAACTAC